>OY769909.1:15992009-16029509 GCA_963669185.1 Dyspetes luteomarginatus | reverse complement strand
ATCCTTTTCGTCAGCAAGGAAATATTTGGAATCCGATATAGACCATTGAAATTCCAGCGACAGAGGATCCAGGTAATTTTTTGAAACGCAGGTAGTTTTTTTTCCCGGATTACGACAGTCTCTCACCATCCTTCGACGACACCACAAGTCTCGAGTCTCTCAGCGATAAAACTGGAGAAAAAAAAGAAGGAATGGATTTAACGAAAATAACAATTTTCCTTATTACAATAATCAGCGTATTTCCAAATTATGGAAAATTACATTTAACCGAAAATAATCCATTGCGTATGATAATTTCATACGTAAAATACACACGTGACATTTATCATTCTTATCGCGATGAGATGGAAATGGGAAAATGTATTATTCGTAGAATTGGCCATTTTGTCAATGCTCGTGTACCACGTCCGAGACACGTGACAAGAAGAGCCATCAGCATCGAAAAATCGAATCATAGCGTCTTGTCGGATCTCGACGACTACACGAAGAAGCGAAATTGGAGAATTGCCAAAAATTTTCAAGACGATCCTTCAGACTACATCGAGGAATTCAAGAAGATAAATTGGAGCTCGAGGATTGACAGAAATATGGAAAAATTCACGATAGTCGATGTAAGTAATGTAGAAAAAAGTCAAGTGAATTTGGTTCAAGTGTCCTCGAGGAAAAAACGAACAATCTACGATTACGGAAGTTATGATCGATCGAGAACTCTTCGATCATCATTGAGAAACGTTGGGGGGTCAAGTTTAGCCAACAGTTTTTTCCCTAATATATATTTTCCCTCGTTTCTGACCCTTTACAAAAAAATTATCAGTTCGAATCGACCTAATCACGACCATCCGATAGTTTTGGAGATCGAGAGAGTGGATTTCGTTTCCTCAGCCAGAAAGAGGCGAAATGCTCGGTTCTCTGGTGGCTCAAACTCGAACGAAAGAGATTCCGTCGTTCAACCCACCAGATTAGCCTCGTTACTCGACGTCACGGGCGAACAATTTATGGCGGATTACGAGGAGCCAGAGGGCTCCGTAGATGCTACGAGAAATTCAAGGAGATTGCTAGTTCAAGAGAGTCAAAAGACAGCAAAGAGCTCCCGACATTTGAGACTGGACGATCGAGAATCGGAAAATCGTGTGCTGACTATTCGTACAGGAAGAAAAAATAATAATGCCGATAGAAATGATACCAGTATTGAGGAAAAACTCTTCAATATGATTAGGGAGGATCCAATATTTTTGTTAATTTTAAAAATCGTTGGAGAACTCATCAACCTCGCTCAAATTGTCAAGAATATCGTTGATTCTTCCATTATTTTATCCTGTGCCAGAGACTACATTTATAACAAAAGTTACAAATGGTTTGGTTTTTAAGAAATTCAATGTGAAAATGTCATTTTTCTATATTGTTCTTTCTTAACTAACTACCTTACTAACTAACTTTGTTAACTAACTTTACTGACTAACTTTGTTATGAACGTTTTTGATTGTGTATTGAAAATTCATAGAGGAAAAAAATTAACTATTGCTACTAGAAACTATACTGAAAAATATTTTTCACGTTATAATTAAGGACGATCCAAATTTGCTGATAAAGCATCGTTGTGTGAGCTTTGTGAACTTTGTTAAGAGTATATCGTTGAATAATTAATTATTTTATCCTGTGTCAAAAGGACATTTACAAAAAAAAAAAAAATAGAAGTTAAATGGTCTGATTTTTAGTGACTGCAATATAATATATCTGTAATATTATTATCGCAAAATAATTAAAAATGATTTTGTTGTGAATGTTTTTTTGACTCTTTTTATATATGAATAGTGTGAGTGAAGTTTGGGTGAAAATTTTGCTTACGAAAGTAGTTGAGTCGTCGCTTATTGAAGCTTTTCAAATATTAGAGAATAAAAATGAATATAGATTTCGTTTAATTTCACCGAAAATTTATTCCATCCAACCCTCCCCCCCCCCCTCTCCCGTTCCCAAATTATGTCAGACTTCAATTAATAGCAGGTGCAGAAAATATCTCGATATTGGGCATACGTAATGGCAGAATCTCATCCAGGTTTATTACGAATGTTCCGCGAGAAAGCGTTGAGAGAATGTTAACGGCTTTAGCAAGGACTCTGAGAAATTCTAGAATGTTTGTCGATAGCAGTTTCTCGCTAATGGACGCACCGATATATATATATATATGCAAACTTCACCATCGTTGGAAAATCGAGGATAATATAGGAGGAGCCTGAGTGCCGCAGAGGAGCCTCAATCGAGTCTAACAATTAAGAGGATCGGTCGGAGGATGAGAAAAGCTAGCGGTGGCTGAGTCGGCGAGGATAGCCCATAAACGACGTTGGATGATAGCCGTCGAGACTGCCGACAGCAGTGTGTTTATACTGGCACTCGATGAATCCTGTGTGCCATCCCTGAAGCGCGAATGAATTTTTGAAGCCACCTGTTGCTCCCTTGGACCAACGAGACGTTTTCTCCGTTAAACATTTTCGAGACTGCACTCTCATCAAATTTACTGTCTAACAAAGGACGTACAGTGAGCCAGAGTCGTCAAAGTCACGTGACAAGTTCGTCTGAAAAGAAAAAAGAGTTGTAAATAATTTTTAAAAAAATCTTCTGATTTGTTTTTTTTTTTCGTAGAAAATGTTTTGTAAATTGGGAACAATTGATGGCGAATTTGAACGTTATTAAAGTTTTAAAGAAGAAAAATTATAAACTTTGTAAAATTAGAACGATTTTTGTCCATCTTTGCCGAATCGTAGAATTAAATATCCTCAGATTTTCACTAATTTGTGACGAAAATTCAAAATAATCTACTATTTGTTGGGGAACTGCAAACGCTTTTTGAAAAATTGAATAGGAAACGTTCCTACTCACTGCACTTGTTGGTTTTTCAAAGAAATGGCTCGATATTTTCAAATTTTCTGACGTTAGAGGGATCAGAAGTATTTTTCAAGATATTCCCAATCGCTTTAAATCTGATAGGGTTGAATGACTTTGACAAATTTTCGTTTTTACATATCGTAATTTCTTGCTCTAATTTCATGCCAAATTTCTCGATAACTGTTCAAATTCTTCGTCCCACGTGCCTATTCTATTATTGAAAATTCATCCCACACTAAAACGTGCATAAAAATATATTTTCCAAATGTGATTTTCCAACTATTTCCAATATTTTCAATCATCCAGCAAGAACACTTTGAGAATGATGAAAAAAAAAACAAAAAAACACTGAAATAAAGTTTCTTTTGTGAGGAACAAAAATGACAGGATAAATAATGCAGAAAGAAAAGTTTTCAACTTGAACAACGTCAACATTGGGTAACCAAGGATGGCATATACACTTTATATCTTTTTAAAAAAAAGGAAGAAAAAAAAGAGGTTGCTTTGTGGTTCGTTACGCCAAAAGATGACGAAGAAAAATCCTCTTGGTAGTGTAAAAGACTCTCTCATGAGCAAAGTCCGTTCAGAAGTTGATGAAAAAAGAAGAAGAAGAGGAGGAGGAGGCGGAGGAAAAGGAAGAAATGGAGAGACCCACTAAATCATGTAAAGGACGAGAGATTCACGCTTGGCAGTGCTTGATGAACTGCTGTATCTCGTTGCATATTATGTACACAGTATAGATATATGCGAGAGGAGAGAGGAAAAAAAGCAGGGTAAAAAAGACAGAGAGGGAAGAGAAGGTATAGAAGGAGTTTGATCAAACATGACGAGGATCAACAGGGTACGTGTAGTGGCCAATTAATTTTGAAGTAGAAAACCCGATCGCATCCTCGAAGCTAATCCCCCTGAGAACCATCGTATATATATATATATACATATATATCATAGGAATACTTGCAAAGTGTATAGGTTGGGGGCACTTTGAGCTAAAGCTCAAAACATTCCCCAGCCTTTTCTTTGCCATCTTTTGGTGAACGAGGAGTGTGCTTGCCTTTCATACGCTAAATTTCCCATTAAAAAACACCAAAGACGAAAGAAAAATTTTGATGAGCAAGAGAAAGTGAAGAAAAAAAAACAAATATTCCGTCAGAAAGAAAGAGAGAATGATGAACGGAGGGAGGAGACGATTACTATTCGTTAATAATGCATTCGTCAATCACCAACAAATGTACACGTCGGAAAAAGGGAACGAAAAGAGACTTTGAGGAAGAAAGATGAAATGGAGAGAGAAATAGGGTAGAAAAAAGTGATGAAGAGAATAGAAATACTGAGAGAATGAGCTTTTTCTCACCCGAGAAAGGGGAGAATATATATAGCACAGAAATGTCTACTAGATATAACTATATGTTGGTATCGCTTTCATCCAGACCTTCGCCCTTTTCACTCTTTTCACATAGTATTGTTCAACTTTGTGTGTGTGAGAGAGAAAAAGAGAGAGAGAGTAAGCTTATATATATATATCTATTTTCCAGCGTTCAGGAAACACCCACGATTTTCTTCAATTCCTAGAAATATTTTCTCTTTCACTCTTCCAGGGTCACCCTTTTTCTCGCTCACCCTCTCTCAAGCCCTCTGGGCAAACGAGAAGCCGGACAGAGTTCTCGCTCTGTGCTCGTTGAAACTTTGGCTCTCTCTCTTTCCTTTTCTCTTGTGCTCCAGCTCCGCTCACTCTGCTGTAAGAGGAGAAACATTTTCCTTTTCCTCGCTCGCTTTGTGTATGTCCCGTTTTTTTTTTTTTTTTTCATTCTCGCTTTTTTTTTATCGCGAGACCGGAATCTTTTGCTGGGGTATTTTTCCCAGGGGAGATGTCGAGGTGTACATGGCTAACGACGACTTTAATTATCCTCGGTGTCGCGTGTGTACCGTATCAAAGTGGTTTTTTTTTTTTTTTTTTTTTTTTTTCGGTCACAACGAAAGGGAAAAACCTGAATTATTCCAAAGGAAATGGTTTGCGAAGATTGCAAAATGGACCACTGGACATCATCTTTCTTTATGGTTTTACTGAGAGGAAATGAGAGTTTATTTTGCACTTTGGATAAAACTTTTTTTTTTTTTTTTTTTTAACTGTACAGCGATTTAAAGACTGTACGAATAATTTTAATACTTTTAGCAGTTTAATAACAAACAAATTTTTACTTCACAATTTGCAAAAACAATTCACAATTAGTTCGTTCTTAAAATTGAACTTTAAAATGTTTTTCTCGCGCTCAGAGCTCGCAGATGGATTAATTTGAAAAATTTACACAATTTTCGGGTCATTAAAATTAATGCATTTACGTGTATAAAAATTATAATGCTGTTAAAGAGTAAAAAAATCGTTATTATTATTCTTTCTCGTATATATATATATTTTTTTTTTACTAAACGAGACGAATGATTGTAAATTCTAACTCAGATGATACGTGTCGTATGACGTCCTGAAAATGTTGCAGCAAACATTTATAATCTTTTTACCTGATTCACTCATCGTTCGATAAACAATTTTAAGATTTAATGTTCAAATTAGCAAATAAAATTGACTCTGACTATTATGAAATAAACATTTGTCAATTTTGTATAGTAAAAATTGAAACAATATTTTTATTATTTTTTTCAAGTATGAGTAGATTGTGTGTTTTTTTTGCCGATTTCAATAATCCGAATTTTTGACGAATTAGGAACGAGAGAAAATGAATTTGAGCGCGGCAAAATTTATGTCAGTCTACCTGGTAAAAATTCGACTTTTTCAGGCTGATGATAGAATGAGAGGAGAGCAGGGGGGAGGGGTGGGATTTCGATCTATATTCTAGCTGTATCTCGTTAGCTTCGTAATTCGTGTTTATGTTTCAGCAAGCCACCCCTCAAAGTCTTCCGAGTTTCTCGCTCCAGCTCCAAACTAACTGTGTACACAAATATATATGCAAGAAATCTCGAATGTAGCCTCGACTTGAGTAATTTGATTACGAGTGTTCTATATATATAAAACGAGCTCTGAGACTTATCGAATTCGTTCCTTCAACTCTACTGCCAGAGGGAAAGGTAAGATTGGCAAAGCTCATAATACATAGTTCGTCGATTATTTGGAACTATTTTTCAAAATCACCCTTCATCGCTTTTTCGTTCCTACATTTATTTATTTTTTCTTAATTTTTTACTTCTTTCCTCGTAACTTGTTTTTTTTTATTCACTATTATTTATGAAGGAAATCGAAAGTCGCGTGAAAAAATTCTCTCACGATACTTTTTGAGAGATCGAGGTAGAAAAATGCAAAATTTGATCGATTAAATTTCCCTAACCGATGATATTTTCGATTCGCTTATATTCGATTGTGTTGTGTACAAGCACAAGAACAAGAGAAATAGCAAAATTTTCAATCTATGCCGAACACAGCTGTGTGGGATATTGCGAAGTAAAATCTTCTATTCCTTAAAATTCACTAATTCGGTCTGTGATATACAAGGGAAACGAACGAATATTTATTATTTACAATTTGTTTATGTTACAACTAACCAATATTGGGCAAAGAACTCGCACAAACGACGAGGCTTTTGACTATACCAGTCATGCCAGTAAGATTGTAAATAAATTTTTTCCTACATTATTTTATCGAGCATGCATTTTTCGAGTGTTTTTTTTGTCTCTCCATAGAATTTTTGCATGATCGACTGGTGTCCCAGAACTCGAGAGTAATTGTAATTTGATAAATTACGTAATTAATTCGTAATTTAATAACACTCACCGCGTAAGTTTGATTTTTTTTTTTTATCATCCACACGTGCTCACACAAAATTTGTGACTCACTCGCGTTACGAAAAATTCAATTATTCCGTAACCTGTCGATGCTGTCTATGTATAAGGACTTTCCGTCGTATTTGAATTACTCCTGGAGAGACAAGCAAAAAGAAAACAAAAAAACGCGCAATTAATTCAACGAATTCTAGTATAAAACGTGTAAAACTCTCTTAAAATTGTTGCTCGAATAACAAACGTGAAATTGTTATTCTCCATCAGTCGTACTTTGCATCCGACAAACTCGTCTGTTTTTTCGTCAACCAGGACGATTCTATAACCGACAAATCACGAAGATAACATCGTCCTGTCGCTACGATCTCGGTAAAAAGAACAAGAGGAGGTCGAAGAGAGTGAAGTGTCGACGAAGGATGAATTGCAACGGGCTGTCTCGAACTTAGCTGTGAGAGACAAATAATTGCATTAAAAAAATTAAAAAAATACACATATGTATAGAAAAATAAATCAAGTAAACTATAAAGATTAACGTAAAATCATTAAATCTCACCGTCACATAGTTATGATCTCTCTGTAATTCGGCCAAATTGTCACTGAGACCCTCCAAGAGCGATTGTCTTAGTAATTCGGTGTTGGAGCCACAGCTTGATTTTTCCAATTTTGCTCTCTCCGCCAATTCGGCCAATTGTTTTCTCACGTCGCTGCCATACTCGAGATTTCTCAAGTGAAGGTAATTCTCATGACACCATGACTTTTTCTGCGCTGCATTAGTGTAACCGCGATAAACGTTCAATAGAGTCACGTGATCGCCCTCGGATGATGAAAATCTGAAAACATTCGTAAATTCATCGATAAATTAATAAATACAAACGAAAATTGACAATTAAAAATTGTTGTTGATGAATTTTTACCTGGCTCTGGCTGCGTGCGCTTGTTCACGTTTAGCTGGTGGCTCAGTGAATACAGACTCGCCAGAGAGAAGCGCTATGACTGTGAGAGCTTCCTCAAGGCATTTGTGCTCGACCGAGGCGAGGATGATTTTGGTGAATCGCGGATCAAGAGGAAAGAGAGACATTGTTCTTCCTAGAGTCGTCAATTGAGGTGGCGATCCTATTAAGAAATCGTAAAAATGAGGTTCAAAATTATTATTATTATTATTTAGAAATTTGGACTTACCCTTTACCGCGCCAAGTTTTTCCAGACACGCTACAGCAACATCGACCGATTCTTTCGGCGGTTTGTCCATAAAATCAAAACTCGTTATGTCGACTCCGATCGCGAGAAGCTGAAGAGCCACACCGGCCAGTGAGCATCTCTGTATCTCCGGTATTGGCATTTCCTTCATTCCTTCAAGTTCTTCCTTCGTATAAGTTCGGTAACATTTTCCGGCTGCCTCGCGACCAGCTCGCCCGGTCCTCTGCCAAGCCTGAGCTTTAGCGACTTTTTCAACTCGCAGAACGTCGAGACCCGTCGTTGGATTATGCGTCCGAGCTTTTACGACTCCGGTGTCGATCACGTGACGAATACCTGAATTTTTGTTTGTTTTATTTATTTATTTTTTGTAAGGTTTTCGAGAAAAAAATGCGTAAAAATTGGATATGAGAAATTTGAACTGACCTCCAATAGTGACGGAAGTCTCAGCAACGTTGGTCGAGAATATTAACTTTCTCATACCATTTGGGGAAGGTTTGAAAGCTTCCAATTGTTGATTAGTCGGCAATGCCGAATAGAGTGGAAATATCTTCAAGTGAGGATAACCTTTGCCCTCCAATTGTTTTGCGACTTGTCTCGCGGCGATTACCGCAACCTCGATCTCTTCCTGGCCCGTTAGAAATACCAGAATGTCCTCGCTGAATGATAAAGAGCAAACGATCTAGCGAATTCGTAACTTAAACAAAATTTTATCTCCGTTTTTTTATTTCTATCGTTAAGAAAATTTAGAGTTTTCCGGACAAATGATATGATGCCTAAGGATGGTACTAAATTATTGTAGAACGATTTTATGAATTTGGGAAGTTTTTGAAAAATCTTTCAAACGTTCAAGCCGAATCGAGTGTCGTATTGAGAGAGAGAGAAAGAATTAAAGACCCAAAGAATTAAAAAAAATTGTCAAATATTACAAACTCACTTTGCTGGCGAATCCCTGTGAATTTGAAAGGCCGTGACCAACGCAGCAAATGCATAATCATCCTGTGACTTTGTCGCGTGAAATATTTTTACGGGATACTGACGTCCTTCGAGATATATAACGGGTGCTTGAAAGTATTTTACAAATTTATCGACATCCATAGTAGCCGACATAACGATTAATTTGAGAGGTGGATAATTTTTGAGTTTTCGTAAATTTTGCGCTCTCCTGGCGACACCGAGAAGAACATCAGTCTGTACAGATCTCTCGTGAGCCTCGTCGAGTATTACGACCGAGTAATCGGAGAGTATCTCATCCGTCATTGCTTCTCTCACCATCATACCATCGGTGAGATATTTTATTCTCGTTTGTATGGACGTCATGTCTTCGAAACGAACACGATAACCGACTAATTTTCCAGGTTGACTTCCCTGCTCCAGGGCAACTCTACGAGCCACGCTCACAGCTGCTACACGTCGTGGCTGGGTAATTCCGACGCATCCTGAACTTCCGGCTATTCCGCTGGTCAAAATAAGCTGAGGTATCTGCGTTGTCTTACCGCTGCCGGTTTCGCCAATAACTATGAGACTGTTATGCTTCCGTATCTCCTCGAGTAATCTTGAAATTTTGGAGAATTATCGATTAAAATAAAATATTTCATAAAGCAGAGAATGTAATTTAAATATTGTGTTATTCCAGCGTACAACACTTTATGACCACTTCCTTTTTTTCAATTAACTTTTTTATTAAATCTATATATCAATGCTGATAATGAATTTGGCCGCAAATTTTAAAATTCGAACATAACAAGCATGGTGGCGCCATCGGACGGGAAGCGGACGAACCCTCTAGCCAAACGGCCATGATGGCGGGTTTCGTATGTTATGCACAATACAGATAGACTTTCAATCTCCTCTTCTCTCTCAACAGATTATGATTCGTTACTTATTACAATTGTAGCATGTAAAAAATAACAAACTTACTTTTTACGAAGTCTGTAAACTGGCAGGGTCTTTCTCTGCTGCTGAAGACTCACGGTCGTCTTTTCCTGATTGCCCGAATGCGCATTCTGATTATCCTCGTGTTTCTGTATCTTGTTTAGAGTATCACCGAATGTCACAATTGTTGCGGGTCTTTTGGGTGCGATTCTCGAGAAACTCGAACTGCCCATAACATTATACTTGGAGTCTGTATTGTCATGAACCCCCATAATTTTTCAAATTTATGCGTACTTAGAGACAAACGCGAATATTTCGAAACGAACTTATTTTCACCGTGAAAGGTTTAACCAACGAAATCAGGTTTAACGCACGTGTGTCTACTGCTATACGCAGCCATATTAGTCACAGCTGTTTATAGTCCATACAGTGGCGCTCTATGACGCACGTGTCATTTGCCCAAAGCATGCCTAAAGTATTTAAACGTGTATATGGAGCATTCCAGGCCAAATTGAAAGGTCATGAACCTCATCCTCTAAGATTTGAATCTGTTTTTTTTTTTTTTAACCGTAGCGGATATAAGACGTTTTAAACTACATCGTAGCTTGCATTTAGTTCCATTTTTTTGTTCGATTAATTGGATTCGAACAAACTTTTAAAAATTGAGAAAAAAATGGCACCGAGTTCTGAGATATTGATGACTATAGCTTACATTTTTTTTATATATTGGGATATATAAGTACAATACTTTTACCGAGTATTAAGATCGATAATGCTTTATTCGTTGGAGTACGCGGATTTTGTTATTTTTTCTTTAAATAGATATAGATCCTAACAATGGTGCATCGTATTGGAAAATTATTTTAAAAAAAAGTTTTTTTAATTTTCATAACCCACGATCAAAAAATATGTATAAATCTATCGCAGCGGTTTAAGCCCGTTTTTGGAAGAAAAAAAATTGTATTATTGTGTAATTAAGTATTGTACTTAGATACCCCAATATGTAAAAAAAAAATTAAGTTATAGTCATTTTTTGAGTGGCTGACTTGGCGTGGAATGCCTCATATATATACATCAATCATTGGCTTTTCGAAAAAATAAATCAGATTTTGAAGATTCGTACAATCATCATTATCATTATAGTGAGTGGCGAAAAGAAATTTAAAACAATTGCATGCCTTTTACCGTTGTAATCAGGTAAAAATTGGGAAGCACATATCCCAGAGGATAAGGTCACCGGCCCGTCGATTTTGCAGGAATGCCCCATAGATCTGAACAATTATGTAGGATAGCTAAAAAATTAAAAGCGGATACGAGATTAAATTTTTTTCGTGGCACAACGAGATATTTTCCGTTTTTTTCACTGTCAGCTGGTAAACAAAGCGACTGATGCAGTTTCAATCGCTATGAAAAAAAAAAATCAAGGTAAACTGCAAAAAAAAATTAGGTTTTTTTAAGATTAAGATTCTTTTTTTTTTTTTGAGAAAAAGTTTGCAGCATTGGCTCTAAGATCGCGCGTCTTCGCTCCACATGATGCGACCTCGTTCCCAAATTCGTATTTAGCTATGCGAGAAAAAAAAATCGACAATATTCGATCAGTACAGCTATACACAGAGTAAGATACATTCTCGCAATCTCGTTGAACTTTGGGCTCCGCCGTTTTCACACTCTGATGTAGAACAAGGATTTACATTAATACAATAAGCTGTGAATAAGATACACATGTGCAACTCGTAAATGAGATTTTATTCGCCTGTATCTGCCGTTTCTCCAAAGACGGTCCACGGGTCTCATTTGTCTGCATAAAGAAATTATCAATTTCCCCGCCCCCCGTTAATTTTTTTTTTTCATCCTTTTTCACAATATTTTATCGTCGTCAATGAGTGTAAAATGAAACAAATTATTTGTCTTTTTGTCAACGGCGTTTGTACATGATGATTTTTTTTTATGGATTTCGTCGTTCCTTCATTTAAATATTCATATTCCATTATCTCTAATATATATATATATATATGTATTATGAGCAATTATGCTTCGTTTAAATTGTTAAACTTTGTAAATGTATCACAGATTAACGCTGTGCGATGGGAAGACACACTGAGTAATTTCTTTTCTGTTTTTTTCCCCTTCTTTTCATTTTTTTTCCCTTGCCCTTATTTTTTCTTAATGAGACTTTGGATTTACCTTTTTTTTCTCATATATATATATATATATATACACACACAGAATTAATCAGAGAATTTCATTGGCGTAAATTCGAGGACTAACGAGGAATTATCATCATCGGAGTGGTCGGTACGTCGGCAATTTGACTTGATTCGGTAGCTGAAAAGAGAAACGTTCAGGTGTTCGAACGTAAATCGTTCGTTGATGATGAACGTCGCGATGCCAGGATCCAAAATCGAATTTGGTAAATATTCCTTACCGCTGCACCGATCCGTGACAAATAACGATTCCTAATGCGTATATCTGACTGTGGCAGTAGAAGATCATCGGCCGAAAGATCGGACGTTGATTCGGTTGATAAAAGTTTTTCTCTCTCGAGCGTGTCCTGCGATCTCCTGCTCGAATCGTATATCGCACGTTCGCTCGGTGTCATGTTCAGGTAACCGCCAGTTGTCGCCGTATCGGATATCCATATAGCCACGCTTGTGATTAACGAGACTGCAAATAATTTTAAGGATGAGAGCAGAAAAAATGAAAAAAAAAAACGATTTTTTGCATTCAGCAGCAAAAACGAGTTCAATGTTAAAAAAAAAAAAAAAAACAAAATGCTTACTCCAGAGCCAACCGAGGAAAAACAGCTCGAGCATAAAATATCCAGCTTTGTCGACGATCATACCAGCCAGAATAGAGACAACGGCTAGGCCCAGATTTTGCACAGCTTGAGCGCTGCGAACAGGTGAAAGAAAAAAAAAACAAAAATTTGAATTTTTCATTACTTTCTCTTACGACAAACAAAGTTTCCTCTATGAGGCAGGAAAAAAAAAGAGAATGCAAACATTTGATCGTAATACTCACATTCCATAAGCCGTTCCAAGCTGATATTCGGGTGTAACGAGGGCGATCAACGGCCACAGACTACTCGCCAACATCGAGTATGTTATTCCCATTGTGATCATACAATAATAAGGATTTATGTATGAAAATGCGAGAAATCCATGAGCCATTAGAGTACCACAAATACTTAAGAATACCCAAAAAACATTTCTGCCAGTTTTATCGACGAGAGCTCCAAGCACAGGCGAAGCTATTACCGATATGGAAAATACGAGAGAATTTACCGTATTCGCAGCAGCCGGCTCAAAATTATATTTTCTCTCGAAGAATACTCTAAAATATTATTCATTTGTTTAATTAAAATTTAATTAATTTTTCTTAAATGGATAATCCATCGATACTTACTTTCCCAGTGCAATGAAGGGAAATATTGCCATGTAATATGCGATACATATAACAGTTATGAGCCAAAAGACTCCCTTGAAATATTTAACGTCACTCAAACGTACAATTTCGGGCTCTTGACCATGACCTCGTCTCAGTAATCTTTCTGCTCGTCTGTCCATCACTCCAAGTATGAGAGTGCAAATCATGGAGAATACGCACGTTAGAGAAGCCAGAAAAAGAACGACACCGATGCAAGCTGGACCCGTGTACATCGTAGCTACATAATTATAAATTGGTTCCATCGCTAAGAAATTCACAGTCGAGCCGACACGACCAAAACTCATCTGTAGTCCAAAAACCATGTTGAGCTCTTTTCCTTTGAACCAGAGAACAGCGTAACTGTTTTGTGCAACTGCCAACGATTCTGCTCCAATTCTAAATTACAAATGAAAACAATTGTCATTTAATTTATCGATGAAAAATTGTTCAACTGATTAAATTGAGAAGAAATTAATAATAAATAGAAAATTTGACAATTCACAAATTTTCGATGAAAAAAAAAATACTAAAAATATACAATTATTATGTTATTTTAGTAAAAAAAACTTCAATTATAATTAATTATATTATTTTTATTGAAAATTAAGATTTTTACCTACCCGAAAACGAGCCTACCGAGCAACATCAGCCAAAATGCATTGACCGAAGCTCCCATTGCAAAGAGCACTTGACCAATCAGACACAATGCCATGTATATTATCGTTCCAAGTCTTATGCCAAAAACTCTGTCCAATAAAAATCCACCAATGAAGCAGAGAATTACGTTTGGCCATGAGTAAATGGAATACAGTAAAACAAAACTACTGGTCGAAAGACCCAAGTCTTTCTTAAAATTGTCCTGTAGAGCTCCAGGAGTGTCGTAACAGAAGTAAGAACCTTGAAACGATATCAGAACCTTCTTTATTCATGCGTTTATTTTCAATTAATTAGAGATCATTTTTTTGCTGTCATTCAGGTATTATTTTGATAAATTTAAAGCAATTCAACGTTGTTAATATTTTTCATAATAGACGAAACATATGAAGCATTCGTGCTGAAATAAAATATGGGATAGAATAATTTATTTTTATTATTATTAACTTTGTAAGTAACAATTTCTCTCAATTTTAACTGATAATTCCGATCGAATTTAATATTTAAACATTGCCAACGATCATTTAAAAATATGAAGTAAATAAATGTTTTAAATTACTTAGCATTGAGCCACCGCCACATTTCCTACTCTACAGTCACATTTAAATAATTTAAATATAATGATAATAATAATAATAATCAACGCAGATTAAATTTTATCGAACCATTAATTATTATCAGACATTAAATTAATCATAAAATCACATATGAACAATTTACTGCAAAATGATCAGTTGAATAAAAATTGTTCAATTCAGTTTGAACTGCTCATGTCTGGTAGTGTCTTAATATCATTATATCGATGAATTTAAATTAATCAAAATAGAATTCGGGGAAAAAAAATAATAATACAGAAATTTATATTCAAATAATATTCTTGCTGGACCTTATCTCGGTCAATGACACGCCCCCCGAGAGAATCGAATCCCTCTCTCTGTTTACTCGACTAATATATACGATAATGACCAACAGTGGCAAGCTATACAATGGAGCAACAATGAAAATCGACTCTTTGTAAATTTTAAACAAACTCGAGTGAACGCACGTCTGATTGATTTTGAAAAAAACAAAAAATATTCCTCACCAAAGCCAAGGAGGCACATGAGTGCCAATCCGAGAAATCTGTAGGGTCGTTTGCTTGGACTGCAGCATCCTTGCAGAGCAATGTCATCGTATTCTGAATTGGTCAAAGTTGTCTCGGGACTTTCCATGATTCCGCCCTCCATGATACCCTCACGTTTTGTTACAACAAATGTATATATATATATGTGTGTGTGTGTGTGTGTGTGTGTACACAAAGAAACTTCTTAACTGTCAAAAAGACGAAACTTTAATACTCGCGATATTTGTTGTGACACGAAAAGTCAGGCCTTCTGTCATGTCGCGTTTACTCGTGTAGCGTTCATTATAATCCCGACAAACGACGAGGCACTGTTAAGATTTCCTTTTTTGTTTTCAACCCACTCTACGATTTTTTTGCATCCGGACAAATTAAATAAAAAACAAAGTATATTATTCCTTTCCAATGAACTATATGATTTTCTATTAGTAAGCGGAATGGACTGACGAGGCTACGGAGAATCCGCGTCATCAACTGTGTCAAAGCATCTCGTTTCTATGTGCACAATGGAAGTGTGATATATAGGTCATAGGAAAAGTGATATGAGAGAACGGGAGAAAAAAAAATTCTTATCCGAAGAACACGTACTCGCGCGAGGAACAGTAGCGCGTTACTGAAACGAGATTATAATAATAACAAAGAGCGCGCAAATTCCATCTGCTACTTATCGTTTTTGCAGGAAATACACGCCGCGCGAGTTCAAGACCATGGTTCAAGCGAATAGTGAAAAATAAATGATGACAAGGTTTATGTTTGACCCGCTAGATGGCGCGCTTTGTCGTTTATGTAACGACTGTTGGTAAGAAAGAAAACATTGTGCATTTTTGGCGAGGGCGGTAATAGTTCAAAGAAGGGCCACTGTGAAAAATAGTTTAGTATACTTTTTCCCAGCATTTTAAACGGGACATTACTCAAGTATTTATAACCCCCTTAACAGCGATAAACGGTGCTTTCCTGTCTATTAAATGTTTCAGCACATCATGTTATTGTATCTTTACGACGGGTGACAATTCGTACTGCCGATAATCGATTTTTCGTACCATATTATTGTAAATATCTCGAGACAACCGGCGTCGTCTGCTTTCACTGACAGTTTTCCCTACCGTTGCTTTCCCTTTCCGCGGCAAGAAAGAAAGAAAGAGAGAGAGAGACATAGCTCGGGAAACTTTTGTCTCACAATCTCAGTGTTTACTACGTCATTCTCGTAATACGTGTGTTTTTATCCAATCGACGTGCTGATATCTGTTTCGTTAAAGTTATAATTACCAGTTTAGTGCTCGTGCATCACACGATTTTTGTCAATATGCCTCGTTGTTGTGTCAGGCTTCTGCTCGAAGCTTTGTTATTGTATCTCTTTATTGTTCGAGATGCCGTACCAACGGCAATTGGACGATCTGATATTTATCCGAGCTTATCGGAGGATCAGGGATTATACAATTCGAGTGATTATGTCGTTATTTTGAATGTGACAAATTTCAAAAATACCGTGTACAATAGTGAGAATGGATGGCTCGTGGAGTTTTACAACAGTTGGTGCGGCTTTTGTCAACGTTTCGCACCAGCCTGGAAATCACTGGCGCATAACATACTGAGTCAGTATTATCGGATAAATTCCATTCGCTCGACGTATAGTATTTAAATACAATTTTCTCATTTATTGCAACAATACTCTCGTGTTATCTTGGCAGATATTTTGAAGCTGCTTCGTTTTCTTACGATTATGTGAAAAGTCAAACATAACCTTAACATTTTTTGGACAATTTTTTAACTAAAGTAATCAATATTTCTAGCAAAAAGTTTTTCATTATATGAAAATTATAATTTCCAAAATGAGTTCGAGATCGAGATTTTACGGCAATCCCCTATTTGATATTTTGGAAAAATTAAAAATTAAACGATACAAAAAGTTAGAGACAATTTAAAAATCTAAAAAAATTCTGTGTCAGATATGCAAAACTTTTACGTCATGTCCCAGAAAGGGCCAATCCTTCCTTCTATTTTGTGTAATTTTCTTCTCTTCGAAATAGACTTGTAATGCCCCATAAACATTCTTTATTCCATCAGTGTCTCACCTTCATTTTGACTGTTCAGCCTCCGAAAATATTTACAAAAAAAGCAGTTCAATCTTTCAAAATTATCTCATAAATAAACGATTTTTCACAATCTGATCGATAATTAACTTTTATTCGTATCGTTTAGCCTCTGAAAATGTTAAAAAAATAAAAATAAAAAAATTCTGAAAATTGTTTCATACTAATTGAACAATTTTCCATTTTTTTTTTGTTATCTTGCAGCATGGAGAGACATAGTAACAGTCGCGGCACTAGATTGTGCAAATGAGGACAACAATCCTCTATGTCGCGAGTACGAGATAATGCGTTATCCAGAATTGCGATATTTTTCTCCTCGCAAGAAGCTGGATGTGAAGCCAAATCTCGGAGTTGAAGTTACCAAGGGCAAAGACATGGACGTGATAAGGCAACATTTGATATCGACATTGGAGAAAGAACAGCAGGAGGAACGTGGCGAAAAGTGGCCAAACATAACGCCATATCGAAGTGCGCAGACAGATAATGTGTTTAACGGCGTTTCAGATGCGGTGAAATTTTATTTCTTCATGTTCGAAGATACAAAATCTTATTTAGCCTCGGAGATTATATTGGATCTTCACAATGTGACGAGCTTGGTGATACGTCGTGTAACATCTGAAAACGAAATGCTCTGTCATATGCATGGAATAATAACATTTCCATCACTCATAGTATACTTTCGTGATAATACGAAAAAACTTTTAAAGATACGAACACCAACGAGAGCTGATACGAGAAACGTGATAAAAGAATTTATGCATTCGCAAGGTATCGACATAAACATTGTCGACATACCTGACGAGCATCCTGGTGAATGGCTCACGGCGGATGTGTTAAACCCAAAAAAGAATCTCGTGCCAAAACCAGTTATCGAGATAAATCAAAATCGTTTGTCGAAAAAACCAGATATCCTTTATCAAGCCGATCTCGAGTCAGCTTTGAGATTTTCGATTGGACATGAAATTCCTATGATGAAAATTATCGATGGAGAACGAATGAAAGCATTGAAAAATTATACCACAGCTCTGGCTTCGTATTTTCCAATGAAACGAGGAAATCCGATGTTTCTCAGTACGATAAGTTTCGTGGTGAGATCTAAGGATAGAATGAGCGGTGCAGATTTTGCATCTCTTATCTCATCGACCGAGCAAGAAATGTCGCCAGTTTATTCAGAGAGGAACGAGTGGAACGGCTGTAAGGGAAGTAAAACTGGTACGAGGGGTTATCCTTGTGGTCTTTGGACTCTTTTTCACACAATGACGGTTAATTTTGCTGCCAAGAGCGATGAACATCCTGATATGGAGCCAACACAAATTTTATCAGCTATGCACGGTTACGTGAAGAATTTTTTCGGTTGTGCCGATTGTGCTCAGCATTTTTTAGCTATGGCCGTAAAAAATAAGATATTTGATGTGACGAGCGCAAAGGAGAGTATTCTGTGGCTGTGGAGAGCTCACAACGAGGTGAACAAGAGGCTCGCCGGTGACGATACCGAAGATCCGGAATATCCAAAAATTCAATATCCCTCATCAGAGGATTGTCCAAACTGTCGGGACGAGGCTGGCGAATGGAACGATACTGAGGTCCTCGATTATTTGAAAAAAAAATATTCTTACTCGGGAATACAGTACGAGAGCTCGAAGATATTTCCAAATGAGAGTAACTCGAATAGGCCAAAACCTCATCATGAGAGACTCTCAATGGCCGATAAGGAAGTTACAGCGCATAAATTCGGCTGGGATTTTACGATATTCGACATAAGCATATGCGTCGTTCTTTATGTTACTTCCGCTGCAATTCTCATTCTCGTTTGTATTAAATTTGCCGTTAAAAGATCATACAAGAAGAAAATGTACGTTCACAGTCTTCTTGGAAAGGTTTAAAAAAAAAAAAAAAAAAACGGTATTTTGTTTGTCCTGTGTCTGTTCGACTCTAGTCGAGTTAACTCCATTTTATTTCTTACAATAAATCTCCCGAGTATCCTGTATGTATATATATATTATATGAGAATAAATGTATATAATGTAAGGCGAATTTTCAAAATGCTATAAGAGTTCCACAAGTGAACATTTTCCCACCGACTGCACACTGGGATTTATCATATACGTACATATATATATATATATATATATATATATATATATATATATATCAACAATCAGTTGTATTTCCAATTTTACCTTGTGGCATTTTATTATAATAAGAACTCGATAGTCCGACGCAAAGTGTGTTTTGCATTGAAACCGGTTGTTTTTTTTTTTATACAAGAGACATGTGTTAATAAAATAAATATCTTGAAAAATATTATACGTACTAAAGAATTACATGCTTGGAAAAAATTATTTCTCAATCACCATTCATTGAAATTAAGATTATTCGATAAATTTTATTAGAGTATTTATCCAATGTTTGAAATAGTTTTAATTGACAAACGTAGAAAGTTCAGGTCCTCGAATTGAGAATTTTATCATTCTCAATCGTATTTATATTAGCAAGTGTTAAAAATTTTAATTTACTTCTTACAGAATTTCTGGATCGTCCATGGCCATAAATACTCATTAAATCAAAAATATCTCGTGCCAAAACCGTTAAATGTAGCAATAATCGCTTACAAATTGGATATTTTAAACATGTGAAGGTACCGGATTTCGCCATCAGGATCGTGTCGATCGATCATCAAGTTTTCTGAAGACCATCAGGGTTTTTTTAATGGATGATTCAATAATTATAATCATTACATTTGTTGGATATATGAATTAATTAATTGAATAATTTCATATAAATTTCATTTCTATCAATTCTTTACACCAATAATCCGGATAAAAATACCATAATTCGAAGAAATGTATATTTAAAAAAAAAATTTGCCATTAAAGACAATTGACAGTGTCACGCTTGTCACACGTTAGATTCGTCATTGACGGATCACAAGCTCTCTCGGACTATTTTAACTTTTCTACATTCTAGTGACTTTAACGAGACACACATTTGTGTGTTCTCTCATCCTCACCCAAGTACTAATTAAATTTTTTGGAACAAAAAATCTTTATCAATGATTTGTAATAAATAAATTAAAATCTCTCACTTTACGTGATCAAAAATAGCCTCTCATAATTCAAAAAGATCAAAGGTTACACCCACAGCATTCGTCAGGAAGTTACTCCTATTCTCGAGGAAATCAGGTTTCCCACATACGCTTCTAAAAATAGTCTTACAAACGCAAACCGACACGTTTTGAGTACTTTGTGTGCAATTAACCTTCTCCACATATATATATATATATATATATTTATACATATGTGGCATTCCACCCCTAACCGACCTACATTTGACTCTCATCCACTGAAATTTAGTCAATAATTGTTTATCTTGCTGCTGAGACTCTAAAAAGCATTCAATTTTTATTAATGCACATCTTTTAGCAATTCATTATATAATTACAATTTTTTTTCGACAAAAAACTAATGGAAATTTCAAAAATCTGAAAAAAAAAAAACAAAAATCTTTAAAATCCTTCATCAAATATGAACATTTTAAATCTAAAGCTTAAGGTGGGTCGCCAATAAGTTTCTATTCTTATTGTGTCTATTTAGAGGGAGAAAAAAAATGGTATCACATCTAAAATTTATTAAGGAAAATATTTTTAAAAGGGTTCCTAAATAAGTCTATGAAGAAAAAAATGTATTAAAAAAAATATTCATGCTTCTAGAAGTTGGAAAAATAGTATTAAAAAAAAATCATCGAGCCTTTAGTATCGTCTAGTAAAGATCACAAGTAGGTCACGTTGAGGTAAAATGTCCAATATTTATACTTTAGTCTGCATGCACACAGATATATCCGAGACTCCTCAAAAGTTACATTACTATATCTGTGTAAGAAATCTGTGTGAGTAAATCTCTTTGGAGGGCCTCTAGCGTCGAGTTTACGCGTAACTGGGTCAGTCCAAAGACCAAACTCCACAACTCTGCTGAACGAACTACCGTCAAAGAAGAAATGACCCAGGGGTTGATTAACCGTCCCCGGTCTAGTTGGCGTTCCCTTTCTTATACCTAAATTTCGTGGTTGAGTTTCGTGAGATCCTCTCGCTCCTCCACATCAACATGTGTTCGTAGTAGAGAGAGAGAGAACGAAAGAGCGAAAGAGAGGGAGAGAGAGAGAGAGAGAGAGAGAGAAGGGGGTTGAGGAAATGAAACCGCGAGAATAGAACAAGCTTAGGTGCCTGGTACGCTGCTCGTAAGCAAAGCCTGCCCCCCTTTTAACCCTCTTCACCTCCACCCATCACCAACTTTAAGCCTACGATCTTATCTGGAACGCTTCTCTCAACCCCTTTTGCCCCGACGACCCCTTTTTAGCCTGCGGAATTCAACCCTCCCACGATCTCGAACACCGACACATGGTTTATATTCCAACTCTCTCTCTTTCTCCATTTGTGATTATATCTACACATATATCTAGACGGTTCGTTTAGTTCCCCGCTCGTGAAAATACCGCAGGTCTCAACTTTCTATCAGTCAGGCATTCGTACTCGTACAAATCGGTTGAGCTTCATTTATGGAACACTTTCAATTTTAGGACTTTCAATTTTTCAAATAAAAAATACAAAATTATATAATTAATTGGAGATGAGATACTTTTTGTTAAATTATAATTTAAGATTTGGATTATAGATATAATTTCAAGAGTTGAATGTGTAATAATTGGTGAAATGATTGATTAGGATTAATTTTAATGCTTGGGGGAAAAAAAAACTGTTATATAGTTGAACTCGTTGGGGAGAAAAAATGCAATCAAAGAAAATTTTGAGATTAAATATTTTTAGAGATTATTTAATTTAATTGGAAATTATGGAAGAAAATATGGATTCGATAAAGTATCTCGAAAGTGAGTTTTGAAGCAGAGGAGAAGAGAGAGAGAAGCAATGAGTTTGCAACAGGTATTTGTGAGGTAGCATAGAGGGTGAGTTTCGTGGTTTTCATCCCCTCTCGCTCATGAATCTCGAAAGATGTCACGTTTCACCCTCCATCGGGATGAACTTGATGTGTGCACGCGATTTTTAATAATATTCTGATACGAGGCATAATCCATGAATTATGTCTTATCAATTATTCTCTCTCTCTCTCAGTATCAACGAGAAGTTTGAAAAATCCTGATGGCATGGATATCGAACGTTAAAGTTTCCTGAGGATTCCTGATTTTAGCAGGTAAAATAGTCTCTGATTTAAGTCTATTCTTGCCATATGAGCCAGAAAGACAATGGAATCACGAGAAACGAAGATACATCCGACGGGAC
Source organism: Dyspetes luteomarginatus (assembly GCA_963669185.1). Lineage (NCBI taxonomy): Eukaryota > Metazoa > Arthropoda > Insecta > Hymenoptera > Ichneumonidae > Dyspetes > Dyspetes luteomarginatus. Next base: position 16,007,197 of record OY769909.1, on the reverse strand, counting down.
GAAGAAAAAGATCGCGGAAGAGACGAAAAGCTCGGAATCTCCTGGCCAAGAATTGACAATTTCAAATGGCAACGTTTCTCCAGCAGAGGATAAAAATAGTACGAAATGAAGACAATTCATCGAATGAATTCACGAAGATATTCAATTTTTATCAATTTTAAATGAACTTTGTTGATGGTCAATTGACTCTGTTTTGATTTTGAAATGTTTTTTTAATAATTTCTGTTTACCATAATTTAGTTATTTCAAATACTAATTTAATTTTGTTGCGTTTAACTGCATTTTGTGGTTTTTAATTGAATTTTGATAATTTTATCTTGATTTTTTTTACTTCAGTCCTGATTGAATTTAAAAAAAATCTTTTGTACAAAATTTTAGTGTTTTTAAGGGCCAGCATGATTTTGAAAATTCATTTTATCAGGAAATAGGAAAAAAAAAAAATTGAACATTTTCCCCTCAGGAAATTTTCCTGCCGATGTACTTCCGCCAACGTTGCAGGAACGTTTTCTACGGATAAAAAAGATGGTCAAGGAGGCCATTACGTCTCATCATACGTTTATGATATATGGAAAGTCACGAGTGATTCGTGAATGTTTGCTGTCGCGAGGATGGTGCGAGAAAATCTACCGGAAGACATTCAACGGTGAACGTTCGATAATACCAGATCGTAGATCATTACGTTCATGTGGACGTAATAATTTTACAGACGAACGTCCGAGCAACATCGAGACGAGTCCCGTTGCACTTTTAGCCGGTGTCGGTGATCTCAGGGATCAGCAGAGCGAACGTATCCTGATATCAAAAATGCTTGGTGATCATACGGTCGATTTATTGTGGAATTCAGGATCCGAGTGGGCTGGTTGGCCCTCGCAGGATAATAAAACAACGATATTCAATCGGTACTGCAGAGCAGGCTTCACCTCCAAAATTGGACTTTGCGCTAATGTCAGACAGATGCATTGGTATTACGAGGCTGGTGTCGCAAATACTTTATTTCCACGCTGTTACAACATCTGCCAGGGTGACCAGATGCACGCTTTTATCGAGGACTTCCGGTAACTCGAGATTTTTTTTTTTTTTTTAATCATTTTTTATAGATTAAAAAATCAATTTTTACTTCCTCGTAGAGGAAACTTTCTTTGTCTGAAAAAATAAATAAATAAAATTTTCGAGATTATCATAATCGCTTTAACTTTTGTCATTTTTTTTTCGCTTCATAACTATCCAAATTGCTACAAAATTAAAATAAATCATCAAATATATGAAAAATATAATTTTGATTAATTCAAAAGTCATTCAAAGTTGCCATGAATAATAATTACAAATAAAATTTTAATAAATATTCATGAAATATGTTTATTTCACATTTTTAAAGGGATTTAACTGTAAGAGTTATTTAAATATTGGTCTATTAATGGAAATTAAATAATTAGAAAGCATTAGAGGATGATTTGTATAATTTGAAAAAATTAATTTGTAAAATTGGAATGATAGTTTTACAGCTTGTTTGAGTCTGCTCAAGTGGCTCGTCGATACAATCAACACAGAGGGTGAGAATGCAACGAGATCGCCAACTGGAACTATACCTGTCAAGGCATTGGATTTTGCGATAAGAAGATGCACAGATTATATAGGAGCTCAATCTCACGAGGACATTGATCAGGACGTTGAGAGAATTTGGTCACATCAGTGGGATCAATTTATCTGCTGGTACTACAAGATCATACAGGGACAAGCTGTTTTTGTTCGTAATAATGTGCCCTTCAATGTGAGTACAATGTACATGTTTTTATTTTTTTTGTTAGAAAATAAATAAAAAAATCTCTACGATCTGAAATATTTTTTTACCGGTCTGTCTCATGCCCAGAAATATTTTCTCGCCTCTCGACACATTCTCAAAAAAATACGAAAATATTGGCAACAATTGGACATGGATGGTATACTTAACATTTGGATATTAAAACCCGGAAATAAGAGTCGTGGACGTGGAATAGTTCTCGTTAACAAACTCGAGGATGTTGTAGCGAAAATGAATCCTGCCAATAAATCCGATACTCGTTACGTCGTACAAAAATATATTGGTAATTGATTTTCAAGGATTAAAAATCGCAAGTGCCTTTTTTTTAATTTTTGTTATATTTTTGTATTATTGCATGAAATATGGATAATTTTTGTTTCACGTTGACAGTTATTTAGACATGTAGCCAATTTTCAAAAAAAAAAAAAAAAACAAAATTATCCCAAAAATCCTCAATAAACAAAAACGTACGATTCAAACAGAAAAGCCCCTGCTGATCCACAGTACAAAATTCGACATACGACAATGGTTTATCGTAACGTGCGCTCAGCCTTTGACCCTGTGGATGTACAGGTGAGCAATTGTGGATCTCTTTTTTTTTTTTAAGTATTTTTTAACAAATTATAAAGCGAGTGAGTTTTCGGTCGCATGACGCTAATAACGAGACTAAAATCCACAGAATATCGCACACGTTTATTGTTCCATAAAGAAAACAGGCTTTTGTGAAACGACTGAGTGTGTATATATATATATATATATATATATATATAGAAAACGTTTTATTATAATACGAATACAAAAGCGTGCCATCATCCGAGAGCACGAAAAGCTCAATTTAACCGCAATGAAATTACCAGTTTGTTGAAATTCTTACCCTTAAGCAAAATTGATCATAACCCAGTTTTGCGTGAATGCAATTTATGTCTATGTGTGTTTGTATTTTGGGCCATTATCTCATCGTACGTCAAAGCTCGTTCGTGACGCTGTCGACACAACTTTCACGAGCATCGACATTTCCTTTTCCGGTTTATCCTGCGTCACTGTCTTGCTCGTCATTTATCGAAAAAAAAAAAACAGCAAAATTATTATATATTAATTTTTTTGTTTCCATCTTCAAATTTTAGAGAGAGTTATCTACGTTTTTGTACGCAAAATTTTCGACTTACGGATTTTCACGAATCCATACATCTGTGTAATAATGCCGTCCAGTGCAAATACAAAAACAGTCCCGATCGTGATCCGGCACTTCCGGTTGACAATATGTGGGACGCCACAACGTTCAAAGAATTTTTAAAGTAAGAAAGAATTTAAAAAAGAAAAAACAAATTGTGATGATACAATTTAAAAATTGAATAATTTAATTGGAATAATTGTGAATTATTCGAGCAGAGATCAGGGTAACGATGAAGCTTGGGACCAATTGATATATCCGGGTATGAAACAAGGTCTTGTAGGCTCATTATTGGCTAGTCAGGAAGCGATGGATCGTCGAAAAAACAGTTTTGAACTTTACGGAGCAGATTTTATGGTGATGGAGGATTTTTCTGTATGGCTAATTGAAATAAACAGTCATCCTGACATGAGCTATTCGAGTAGCGTGACCACGAGATTGTGCAGACAGGTCATGGAAGATACGATGAAGGGTAAACTTTACGAAATTAAATCTTTAAATCTCATGTATAATGAATATTGTAAATATTTTAATACAAAATACTTTGCTTACAAATAGAATATTTCGTGCAAAAAAAAAAAATTAAGTGCGTATTTGTAGTATTTTCGGTAAATTACTTTAGTTGACCTTTCTAGTCTCGATAGAGAATTTCTGTAAAAATATCATCAAATTTTTTGACTTTTATTTTTAATTATTTTCTTAAAACTATTTTATGACAGAATTCTATATTAGGGTAAAAAAATTGACTTATGCCACACAAGTTATATTCAATGAGAGAATATCATTTTGACAAAGGATACTAGTCTGTTAGAAGAGTAGAAAAATTTGTTGAAAAAAAAAAAAAAATGAAATCCTAGTGTTTTTCGATATTCAGTTATAATTATTTTGGAATTCTTCATTTTATATTTTTTTTATACACTTTACTATGATTATTTTTGATATTATCCCGTAGTTATTTTAGTTGATGGTACACAGCTTAAATAATCATGGTATTTATATATTTGTTTAAATTTATCTCACAGAATGACGATATCTTATTTTCCATAGAATGAAAATGCATTAAAAAAATAAAAAAAATTATCATCAGCAGTGAAAATAATTTTTATCCGAGAAAAATTTGAAGATTTTTCTTTTTTTTGTGCGAATCATTGAGAATCTTCGATGATATATTACAGTGGTGATAGATTTTCGAGAAGATAAAAATGCAGACACGGGTCTCTTTGAGTTGGTCTATCGTCAGAGAATGCCGAGCTGTCAGCCCTATCTTGGTGCAGCTCTGTCTCTGCAGGGAACGCGAATAACTGCTTGTGAAAAAAAAGGAAACGTCGGGATCCCAGAGTCAAAAATGAATCTCGTATCAAAATCACCGGCCGTAAGAAAAATCATGAATCAAAAATACAAATAAAAATGAGAAATTATTAATGATTGGCGAATTAATTTATGAAAAGAATGAATTAATTATTAATTTAATTATTCATTGCAGGTTTGTCTAACGAAAGCAAAACCGAGGGCTCATAGTTACATAGGACCTGTGATTGTTGATCTGATCGAAGAACTCGAGATACAATTGGATCAAGAATTTCTTGCTTATTGCAAGCTCGACACGCCAAGAATGGTGAAAGCTTTGCCAATAGCCTCGGCGCCTGCCAAATTAATTTCAAAAATTTCACTGGCACCAGTAAAATTGTCAGAGGTGTTGGAAAAAGATAGAAATATTGTAAAAAGTGCAGCACCAACGACAAGTCCAAAAAATAAATCACCAGCGGGCAGTCGCAGTATCGTGAGAACTGGCAAGACATCGCCACGTAAATCGACGGTGAGAATGAAAAACCAAACGACAACGGCAAAAGTTGATGGTACGTCCACCCGACAAAATCTCATCTCGAAGATTATGGAACTTCAGCGTGAATCTTTTACCACTACTGGTGGCTCCAAGAGTCCAGAAAAATCATCTGTCACGAGAAAACCTGACGAGAAGGTGAACAAAAAAAATTAAAATGTTAAAAAATAAATTCAGAACGTTTTTTTTTCAAGTCAAGTTAATATTTGCAGGTAATCGATTCGGCAATTCGAGCTGCTGTAACGAAATATAGAAAGTACGGGACGATTTCGGTAGAAATTCCTCCAATTCCTGGCCATCCTGCGACAGCTCAACCGGCAACAACGAGAACGAGTAATTCGAGCACAATGAGCAACAAGCCGAGAACACGTCGAAGAAGATCGAACCAGCATAAGAGAAGCAAAGTCGTCAGTGATGTCAAAGACATATACGCTGTTGGTCTTGGTCTAACAAAATGAAAAAATGTATATATATATTGACTCGTCGATCAACAGCATATTGTATGATAGCCAATGAAATGAAAATTGAAAAGAATTGATCGAGAATGAAACGCAATTATTTATCGAATTTGACAAACGACAAACGGACTTCTCGCGTGCCAAATATCGAGAGTAAACAGAAACAAAAACAAAAACTTTCGGCACTCTCGATCACCTTCACTAAAATCCTGTAAAATTCGCGAAATTGTCAGAATCATCAATATTTCAAAGAAAGAAAAAGTAATGGCCGCTGGCGAAGGACACGAGATTTATAAATTCACCTGGCCATTTGCGTCAATCTGGGTAATTATAATTTTTTTTCCTCATCAAACTTTCACGTGTGACATGTAGGTTATTTTTTTTTTCTCCAGACGTTTTGATACGTATGAGATATGAGCTAAAAAACAAAGTAGACAGAAAATTGTAAATTGTCGATATGTTTTGATATAAAATCTGCATCGAAACAGTCGGAAAATTTCAAAATCATTGACTGATTACGTTTGTAGATTACGTTAAACTGATCATTACTGATTACGTTAAACTGTTTGATTAAATGACTTTTTAGCATTATTACTGTGAAAGCTCAATATTCTTGGTATCTTCGATACAGTTGATTTTTTTTTTTAAACAAAACTCTATCACATCGGTATGAATTAAAATTGATATTGATTTATATTTTTGCGCGTAAATGTAAAATTCTCAATGAGGTGAATTTTTTAGGAAAAGGACTTCTCTTTGCCAAATGAAAATGCTGCAAGTTCGGACATCTCAGATGCCTGCAGCGATTCGGGAAGCGAGCGTGATGAGAATTCGCGAAACGTCGTACGATGGTTAGAATCATTGCCAATTGATCAACAGTGGTGCGAGGCTGAGGAGCAAATAGGCCGAATAGATGATGCAGGCTCATTTCTCGATGGATTTACAGCAATTGGCGACACTGACGCACCAATAACGAACAAATATCTCGAACCCTCGAAAACTTCTCCCACCGAGCAAAATTGCGTGAGTAAAAAGGCCACGGGAGGCAAAAAATATCGTCGAGGAGCTATGCGCACCTCGACGAATGAGCGTTCGAAGAGAAAAAAATCCTCAGATCCGCCAAGTCACGAAAAATGCGAAATTTCGAAAAAAAAATCTCGCGCAAATACCGCTATTTTACTTCCAAACGAGATGGAAAAAATCAGCCCGATTGACAAGCCGAATTTTCGCAAACCGGAAATTGCACGAGCACTCGACGATTCAATGACTCGAGCGATAAAGAGATACAAGGTAAACGATGAAAATTGGGATTCGTCATTGAGCAACGATATTCTTAATGGATTTCACGAGCCACCGTCCAAGAGAAACAAGTCTTATGCTCGTGGCGTATTGAACGATGAAAAAATTTGTTGACCGTTAAAATTAAATTTTACATCACCACTAGCTCAATGATCGAACAAAAACACGTGAGACATTAATTAAAAATTGTTTTATCTTACAAATAACAGTATGTCCATTACATAATTATTGAAGCGACGAAATAACTTGTCGCAAGCACACTATATCTCACTCGAGTCGCGCAAATGTTTATTTCTTGGGTTTTTTTTTTCTTCTTCATAATTATTGAAATTTACAAATCGACACTTCACTAATTAACGAGCCCGATTTATCTTACTTAACTTTCTTCCTTTCGTTCGTTATTTAACGAGCTTGTGGAAAATCTACGTTGGCATCACTTATTTTTTCTTCTATTTAATAATTAGCTTTCGAGACGATTTCGAGCCATCGATCGATTAATCGAAATTCGATATATCGAAGTTCGATCCATCGATCGATCGATCGAAATCAATTATACACATTAATCATCATCTCATAGTCTCTGCAAGATTCTCGTTACTTTGCGTGGTCAGGAGAGAGAGAGACAGAGAGAGAAAGAGAGAGAGAGAGAGAGATGACCGGGCAAACTTGTCGACCCGCTGTTGTAACTCGTCGATTATCACATGCAAGACTGCACACATTCGGTACAGACTCACGTAACTGGCTTGAGGGTGAACGATAGCTTGGGCCTCGAGTTGTTTTTGCCGAGAATCTTCTTCTGCTCCTCCTTGATACGTTTTTCCTGTTCCTTTCTCATCTTCTGTCTCTCCTCCTCCATCAAACGTTGCTCTTCGACCATCGCGAGTCGCTCCTCGGCCTGTGAAAAAAAAAAATGAAAAAACAAACCCCCAAAATTACTAAAAGTCCCGATTTCTCGAATAAAAATGAATTTTTTTATAACAAAAAATCTTTGAGACAAAAAATTGAATTAAAAAAAATTCCTCCACGTACCAGTTTCTTCTGGGCCTCCTCGATTTTTCTGTTGTTCTCCTCCATGATCCTTTCAAGTTCCTCGCGTTTTTTCCGCTCTTCCTCCTACAACGACAACGGCACACGTTTACATAAAGCAATGACAGACTCGCCCACTGAACTGTCACAGTTCCATTTTTTTTTCTTCTTCCCTTCTCTCTTTCTCTCTTTTACGCCGTCAATCACGTTCGAAATTAAAAAAAAAAAGAGAAAAAAAAAAAGAAAATTAGATTGAACGCTGTCGTTGTAACAGCCTAAGCGGTTTTACACATCCTATGAACCTTTTATGGCGGGGAAGGTAGTCAGGGATAACGTGTAAAGAATTCTTTTTTTTTTTTATTATCATTATCATTATTATCTTTCTTTATTTTTTTCTTGTTACGTCCCCTCGAAGCGATGGGCTCGTCTCGAGATCGCGGCAGATTGGCGTCGAACGACGTGAGGCGCCACGTATCATTTAGGTCCTCTGAAACGTCTCTCGCTATCTCTCTTCGTTATTATCATTTTTTTAAATTATTTTTTCACCATTTACATCTCTTGATGAAGATTGCTCGTCAGGAATGTTCTCGTTTGCGACAACTTTTTACTATTTACTGCTATCTCTCTCTCTTTTTTTTTTTTCATTCTTTATGGATTGGAATTTTAAAACAATCCTTTTGTACTAAAATTTGTTTTTTTTTAAGAAAAAAAAAATCTTTTCACCATTGCATAAATGTATCAAATATTCCAAAAAATTGATGAAGTGATGAAAAAAAAAAACTGCTCTTTAGTGTTCGAGGGTCAAAAGAATTGTTGAAAAAAAATATAATTAACGTTGCATGTGGTTGTAATGCAATACGAGGCATCTCTGCCCGACGAGCCTTCATCATCGAGAGTAATATTCTTAACAATGAACGATAATTCAAAAATTAACAAAAATAATAATAATAATAAAATAACGTTATATATTTTTTATGAATTAAATGAAAATTATGAATATATATAAATTGGATAATACCTGAATGTAGCTCTCACGCCAGCACGTAGGGGATGCCTTCTTCATCGACAATCACACTCGACAGTGAGAATAATACCGGCATCTTCCGTTGGTAGTCAGTTTAGGAAGCCGACCTATATCTTTTTTTTTTTTTTTTTTTTTGTTCTTTTTCTAGGTCGTGCGATTTTGTTGCTATGGGATTCTAATTTTCGTGTTTTTCTTGTTTGATTTTTTTTTCTCTCCTTTCATTTGCTTGCTCTTGCTCTAATCCCTCAGGGTCTCTACGCGTTTTCCTCGCACTTTTCTTGTCCTCGCGTCCTAACAAACTTCGGCAAGCTCAGCAAATACTCACTGAGCTAAGCAGCAAAACTTTTGTAACGTTTGATTCTCCCGGTTTACATACACATCATCAAAGTGGATTTAATTGTCCACAAACTTTATCAGAAATAGTAAATTTGCTCAAATGCATGATATTTGTGCGGAAATAATAATTGTAAAAAAAAAAAAAAAAAGTGTTTTTCTTATCTTATCGCGCAAAGAACCAAAAAATTATCGAAGAATTGAAATGAATCATAGGAGGGCCGTAATTGATGTTAGACAAAAAAAAAACCATCAAAAATGTTTTCGTAACAAGATCAGTAAAGAAAAAAAAAAATCACGAGTTTCTCGATTCTTGAGTTTGACAGTGGCAAAATAAAAAGGCGAAGTATGAAAAAAAAAAAAAAAGAACAAAAAATGTATTCGGTATGCGTAGAAAAATACTCTCGCGGGAAGAATATTATTTTTCTGAGATTGCATTTATTTCAGTAGATAAATAATCTTTATTCAGTCTCGACCAGTCGAGATTTTCGGGTTAAAAATAAGTTACAATTTTGAGATCACTGTGAGTCACTGAAAACTTTTTCTTCTCCATTTTTTTTTCCTCTCATTTATCATACTGTTTCAATTCCTTAGAGTCCATAAGAGTGTGTTTGTTGTGTGTATGTGCGACGAGCGTTTCAGCAATCACAAGAGCGATTAAAAAAAAAAAAAAAACGAACTGATATCGCTCGTGGCTAAAATCCGAAAAGATTTCGCAGAAAGTCCAGGATCAAAAAATTCAGTGGCTCTTGTCAAATTTTTTCATTGCCCATTCGAGCAACCGTAAATTGTTATAATTTTTTTAAGATCACGAGGAAAACAAAAATGCACCCAAAAGGCCGAATGAGGGCGGGAAAATAGTGATGTACGATAAAAAGTATTATGTACAATATATATAGTATATACACACATATATATATATATAGTATGCACATTATACAGAATATTTTTTTTTCTCACAAATCGCATCATTACTCATATAATACCTCTCGCTCTTTCTCGCCAGTTTATCAAACAAGTTTTGGAAATTTTTTTTTCACCATTTTGTCTTCCCCGACAAATCTACAACTCGGTAGAAAGTCGAGGAATTCGAAGCGTTGTGGTCATCGTTGCCTTGTATATCGTGGTTTTTTCTTTGTTTTTTTTTTTTTTGCTATTTTTTGTTTCAAATTATTTTTTTCATATCGTTAAAATAGACCAAAAACCATAAAAGTTCATTTAGCCCAAGCGCTGCGACTGATAAGCGAGCTCGACCCCAATGGCTTTTCGTTGATTTTGTACTTTCATCGAGATATCAGTCGAATTGCGAGAGCGACTATTGTCACGACCAAAGCTTTCGAATCAACGTGAGCGAATTTTTAAGATATTTATTTCGTTTCTTCCATTTTGTCTTATCCCATCTCGCAATAAGCCAAAGACGTCCAGTTCGCTATTCAGCTCAAGTTTTTATTTTTTCTCGCAAACAGCGCTCGGTGCTCAATATCGTCCAATGTTTCTCTGGATTGGTCTTACCTCTCTTCGTTTTTCCTCCTCGCGGAGCTTAGCCTGGCGCCACTCCATCTCTTCCATCATTTGTCGTTCCATAGCCCTCTTGGCCTCTTCGACCCGTCTCTGTACCTCAGCCTCGATCTCCTCTTTTCTCTTCTCAAGTTCCTCCTCGACTCGTTTCTGGACGAGTTCCTCGATCCTCTTGGCAGCCTCCTCCTCGACCATCTTTTGCTCGGATTCGCGCTGTCGCCTGTAGGCCAGACAGGCATCGCGATTTTACATTTTACGTTTTTTTTATTATTTTTATTTTATTACTTTTTCTTCCATTTCAAGTCGATAGGCGATATAAATCATTACTTTTCTTTTATCTGCAAGAGTTATATTTTAACATTTCAGCTGGGGCATTTCAGATCAAACCGACAGGTCCGCAACCCTCACCGTCTTTTAGATTTTGTCCTCAAATTTTTATATAGTTCTTATAACACCCCAAAAATTGCCTAAAAGTGCCCCAAAAGTGTAACTTTTTTTGGCCAGCCACCATTTGATGATTTTATTAAGAAAAAAATAATTAATTAAATAAGAGGCTGGACACAATTTAAAACTCCGAAAAATTTGTATCCAAATGGGACCTGAGTTCGATATCAAATATTTTAAGCCATATGAAAAAGTGCACCGGTTTTCACTTTTTTTTTGTTCTAAATATATTCAAGACAAATGGAATTGGCAACTCTGGGATGTGGTTAGAAAAACTTTGATATCCGAAAGAGGATTTTTCAGAATGTTATCAGATTTTTTTTGAGCGGGCAAGGGACCTTATCGATTTAACCTGGAATTCCCCAAAAATATATTCCAATTCATGCGATTTGTTTCATTGCAAAAGAAAAAACTCCCAGCTTAAAAAACAAAAACGTTTTTTTTTTTTTTTTTATTTAATGCAAAACTTCCAAATTCCACCACCGTTATAAACGTGTAGACAAAGTCTTACCGGATAGCGCTCGTCGCGAGGATTTTGTTCGTTAATTCATTCTTTTTCCTGACAACACAAGTACAAAAAAAAAAAAAAGAACGACGTATAGAAATACACGATTAAAAATGAAAATTAACGACGGTACTCGTGTGCGCTGTTATCAGAGTCCCCAAAAAAAAATTCGGAGATATTCAACGCGACCGCAGAGTACCGACGAAAAAAAAAAGGAGGGCTGTTTGAGGGGGCAACAAAAATAAAAAAACAAAAAGATTGCCTCACCTCTGTCGCTCCATTTCAGCGAGACGTTCCACCTCGTCCATTTTCCGATCTCTGTCGCGATATGAACGCTTTTTGTGACTGACTATGTGAACGTCGTCTGAGACATCAGTCCCACTGCTGGACGACGCGGAATGCGAGCGTTTTCTGAAAATATATGGACATTTTTTTATACGTTTTATTGATAACTTTTGTGATGGAATCGGGTATGATTTATTATTGAACCCTTGATAAATTAAAATTAGCAGCGAAACAATTAATAATGGCGCTCGTGACATCTAGCGATTAATATTTGAATAAATAAATATGTAAAAAAAAATATATAAATGCAGATAATTTTCTCCTGAAATTATGCATGTAATTCAAAGCTCAATGTATGTTTTTAAATTGAGAGGAAATTGAAAATGTCTCGCCATGGCCCGCCAAAAAAATAACAAAAAGTACCAATTTTGCAATTCAAAATGGCGGAGTAAATATGGCTGATCAAAAAATAAACAAAATTATTGAGTTGTGATGAAAATCATTATCAAGGAATTATTACCAAGATTGCTTATTTTTAATTTAATAATGGCGGAATTAAATCGAATGAAAATTAAAAATCAATTCAATGTCAACGGGCATAAATTATGTGATTGATGATTTAAAAGAGTGGAATCAGTATTGATAGTATTAAAAAAATAGTGAGAGCGTCTGTCTGTATGAATGCGCTAATCTCGAGAACTACCCAACGGATTATCATGGTGTTTTCACCATCACTTAGTGTAGTTTTCGAGGAAGGTTTTAGGTATATAAAAAATTGATCACATGTAGATAATTCGAGACAGTCAAATGTATCAACGTAGTCGTAGAAAATATGGTCGCCCGGGCACTTACGTGGCGAACGCTGGAAAAACTATTAGATGTGCACTAAAATAATCTATAGGGAAATTGTACGTCTTAAAAAGGTCTATAAAAAAGTTCCCGACACCATAAATCTTACTTTTATGCATAAGCCACAGTAACTGCTTTTATGTTTTAAAAAATTGAAAAATAATTAGATGTTTAGGTGAATTTCTTATAAAAATAAATCAGTTCATCATCACAAGTATTTAATGGAGATAAAATTTCAAGTTACGTCGTCAAATTTGTGTTAATATATTGCTTTTTTGTTGTTTAAATTTAAAACTCCGGTCAAAGCCGGGCCGGCTTGCTAGTCTTTAATAAATATGAAGTATTGAATTGTCATTGTTACCTTTATTGAATTAAAACAAGTTACGAAACGATTATCATGGCCGTCGTGTAATGTCAACTCTATTTAATAAATAATGATAATAATAATAAGGAATGGAGCTGGAGATGAAAGTAAACAAAGTAAATAATACGACAATGTATGGATTATTCATTTATTTCAGCGAACTTAACCTTCACGCTGTTTATAATAAAACGTTGAAGTATCGATTGACTGCGAAATTTTTTCCAGCGGTGTGGAAAAGCTTCTAAAAATGGCGGATATGTGCGATGACGCCATGTCTAAAAAAATCGACAGTGATACAATATATAGACATACTAAATATATTTACCTTGATTTGGAGCTTCGTTCTTTTGGTTTTTCCGAGTATTTACTGCTCGATCTTTTTTCCCGTGATTTTGAACGTTTGCGCGAATGTTTACTCTTGTGACGACGCCTACTCGGTGATTTACTGCGCGATCTAGATCTGCCCATTTTACCAAGCTTAACCGTTCTCTTGCTCGACTCAATTGTGAATTCGTCTACTATTCTACGACGAGGAACGTTTGAGCGCTCCGTTTTTTCCTTCGTACCGAATCACAAAATGACACACGCGCACCCACACGCACCCGCAAACACGTTACTGTTTTCCACGCGGTTTTATTCTCGTTTCACTCTAAAACGGCAAGAAAAAGAAGCAAAATAAAGGGCGCACGGTAAGAAATACGACGAAACGTTGAAGATGAAAATGATTTGAATAATCACATACGGCGAATAAAGCGTAGACAACAATTAATTACGCACTTTTGAGCGAAAGGCGTGCACGACAATTGCACTATTGGGAAACAAGGAAACAACTGCTGTCGGCCATGTTTACTCTATCGAGTTTCGAGTTTCGAGTTTCGAGTTTCAATATTTTTCGATATAATATCGAACGAATATCGATAAAAGCTGACAGTAACTTCCAACTTTTTCCGTAGAGAGACGCCACCGTGTAGTAATCTCGTCTCCCCGAAAAAAAAAAAAAAAAAAACAAAAGAAAAAAACAAACCACACAGCTGTGAAATGATGCGCGCGCCTCACCGCACTCGTCGAAAATCCAACATGGCGCTTCACTGTTTGCGGCAATCTCTGCGGTGCGTTATAAATACGTGAGAAAAAAAAAACAACACGCGCACAAATATCGCCTCAGCCTGAAGTACATAAAATAAAAAATAAACGCGCGTGTATGCGTGTTTCGCTGTGAGGGGGAAAAAACGACAGTCGAATAAAATTGGGACGGTGTAAACGGTGTGAACGTGCAAGAAGTCGATGGTGTGCCACGACGACGACGTGACCGAGCTACGTGTGGGATAAAGATCGATCGTGAAAAGAAGCTTACGGAAGTTTTTATAAACCACGAGCAGGGGGGCGCAGGTTATAGTCAGAGAACGAAGCGCCGCTTCCCACCTGAGGAATGCAAGCCACGAAGGAAAACGTTTCGAACGGCTGATTTCGCGTTTCGAACTTGCATCGACGGTTTGCGAAAGGAAGAGAGAGAGAGAGAAAAATATATATATAAAGCGGCGTGAAAGGGTATAAAACAACGCCGGTTGTTTTTTTTTCTTCGTGTACTCGTTCGTGCTGCCAAGAGGGATTCGTTGTGTGAAGACGAGGAGCGGGGAGGTAGGGTCAAGGTGCTCGTGAGAGACGTATGTGTGTCGCGGAGGGCTGCCAGACAGGTCGTTTGCGTAAAGTGTCGTGTAGTTTTTTTCATTGCAAATTTCGTGTTACGACGTTTTGTCATCGATGCGTTTTATCTACATACGAAACGACGACGAAGAAGAAGAAGGCGGAGACGAGGATAAGCGAAAAACACGCGGGAATAATTGAATTAAAATTCAATAAAGATCGTGAGGAGCGTAAAAGTACGAGCGAGCGGTGGGACAAGGAGGTGCCGGAAAAACTCGTCAGCCCGGAAGCATAGCGAAGAAGATGGCCTTCAACGAGGTGAGTCCGTTTTGCATTAATTATCGTAAATATTCACATATATATGTATATATATATATAGCAAATGTTTCATTACGAATTGACCCCATTTTAACTAAAAATTCGTATTCTCTCGCGGGAGGAATGGTGGAAAAAGTATTCCTGCATGAAAAATGCAGATATCCTCAAACGTTGATTCTAACCTAACCTCTCGTAGGACTCCCGCGCATACAGCTGGCAAACTGTCAAATGACCTATCTGCTGTGCATTTTGCACAATTTTTCTTTCTTTCTTTCTCGTGATTATGAAAGAAATTTGAAAAATGTTTGAAAG
>OY769909.1:15944509-15987009 GCA_963669185.1 Dyspetes luteomarginatus | reverse complement strand
CCGTCTTTATCTCCTGTGTTAAGGTCTCGAGACCCTAGGAAAATCGAGTTATAAACGACAAACTATTTACTCTATAGTATTGTCTTAAATCGATGCGAATTTACAAATGGACATAATAGAGAGCACCGGAAAAACATTATTAAAGAGAAATTTTGTTAATTCAGACCAGGTTGATTTGAGAATATTGATTCTCAGATTCACAGATTTACCTGAAAATAATTGCAGGTGAACAAAAGAAATGTGTGACTTGTTACATATACAATAAAACAGATTTTTAAATTTAATCCAATCAATTTAATTTAATATAAAATTATACATTGTTCATTGTTATTGTTATTTTTCATATATTATATAAATGTTCGACTTAATCGGAGATGTTCCTTTATGTCGAGACAAGGAATTCATTTTATCATGTCAAACGAATTATTTTTCTATATTCTTATTTACACATTCCTTAACCTTTTCCGTACAAATATGGATCTTTTGTGTCCAGTCGATTGAATTTATCTCCGCAATTATTGATCATTCTTCGATAATTAAATTATACTAAACTTAATTTTTTCCCAAAATGAAGTTAACCCATTTATTCTACAAAGTTCAAAGTACATATATTCACAAATTTTTAAGGATTTTTAGAACTACTTTAAATAGGGGAAACGTCGTCAAACTTGAAAGACCAAACTTGGGTCTTTCGAGTTTGACGACTTTTTAAAACGGCACCTGTGCCGTTTTTCACATGATATAGAAAGGGTTAATGCAACTCCGGACTCTTTCTCTTCTATTAGAGATGCGAATTATAAATAACGAGTAATGTCACAGTGAATATTTTCAGAAAAATTGTTCTGGTTAATTTTTAAGGCTGTCCTCTCAATTTTAGAGCTTTAATTACTACAGTGCTTTCCTACAGTTTGATAAAAACTTGTAAACCTCTTTGTTTTCTGGGGGGATTAATGTACTACAAAACTTTTTAATGGCTCGTCTAATTAGTCTTTAAAGAGCACCTAATTTTTATATATGTGTAAAATAGCATTTTTTGTAGTTGGTAATTTTTGGGGTGGATTCTGCTGTTTCTCTCGTGAGCAACGACCTTGTCAGTTGAGTTTGAAAGCACAGATCCAAGCAGTGCAGAGGAGAGAACGATCAGCTTATGTGCGCCTCTCGCGAGCAACGGGAAATTGACAGGCTGCTCTCGCGAAAAGACATCAAGATGAGGTTGGAAAAAAAAAATATCATGCACGCATGGGTGCCTTGACTCAGACCGGATTGAGAAGTACCGCAGACGGGAAACTTGATGAGGGAGAGAGAGAGGGGGGTGGGAGAGAAAGGGAAAGAGTAAAACTTGTTTGGTTCTTAGCGCAGTCTGCAAACTTTGCGAATCCATACGCAAAGGTGCACATATGCAACTATATTACGCGCATATGTATCTATATATAAAATTATTTCTGTCTGATTTTTTTCCTATTTTATAGCTGACAGAATATAAATTATGAAAATCAGAATAAACTTGATATCAAGTTTATTCTATTTTGATATATATATATATATATATATATATATATATATATATATATATATATATCAGAATAAACTTGATATCAAGTTTATTCTGTTTTTCACAGAGAAAAATTGTTTTTTTTATGTCCGTCATTGACAATTTATTTTCGTAATAATGTCACACACTTTTGGAGGTAGATGATTTTTTTTTTAACTGGAGGAATGTAAGCGAACTGAGAAATTCATATGTATTTTTAAACGCTTTCTCGTTGGCCTAGGGGGGCAAAACAGTTGAAAAAAAAAAAAACTCTTTTCGCGATCGAGGTCGATCGATTCTCCGAGGGCTCCTCGCCAAAAGGTGTTGCCTGTACTACATATATATATATATATATATATATACGTTTAGACTGTTACAATGCGTGGGAGAAAGAGAAAAGACGGCACGATGAGAAGTTGTACATATATGTATGTGTGAGTACTGGTGTATGCACAACGATGAGGCTCACGGTATTGATCTGTTATCGCGCGGGCGTGCACACAATTCGCCGTGTTCTTTTCCTCGAGCTCTCGTGAGTTAAGGCTGCGATGCTCGGTACTCGAGTACTCTCTCTCTGTCTCTCTCTCTCTCTCTCTCTCTCTATATATATATATATATATATATATATATATATATATATATAAACTAGGGCGGAGGGCTCTACCAACTATGAGCTACGCGCACCAACCCTTCCAGAATACTTATTACAGTTTGTCATATAGCTACGCGCAGCTACATTATAGCTGTGTAAGGCTCTGTGTGAATGTTTGTGTGATCTCTTATCAACGCCTATGTGACGTTCTGCGAGTTTCTCTCTGAGGCTTTACGAGCTCCTGCCGGAGCCTCTGTGTGACCCCTAAATTTTTTTTGCATACAGCAGCGACAATGGCGAAATATTTTTATTATATACAGATAAACGTTTATATGCATATAAGTATTGAAAAAAAAAAAAAAAAAAAGAAACGATAACGTTAAAATTCGTAAAATATTAAAATAACTCATAAAAATGTGTCAGTAAAGGATGAAAAATATTCTTCACGAGACAAGATAAGAGAGCATCGCTACAGCTTGCGTGCAGTCGGAAAATTGTGAGATCGAGACAAAGGGAAAATGCTCGTACTCGCAAAAGTGGAGTTGTATGTCGTTTCGTCCCGTTTTACGAAGAAATCGTTTCAGGTCCAGAAAAAGGAAAATGAAAGCTATATATATATATATCCCAGAGTGCAAGAGATCCGAAGCAAAAGCGTACATCCTTGGCCCCGCAATAGTGAGGGAGACGATAATGGAATTCCTTCTTCTTTCCTCTCGTCCCTCATCTGCTCGTTTTCTACAGCCGATATACCACTTTACCGATTTTCCATTTTCTCATAATCTCGTCTCATTCTTGCTTCTATCTCGAGTTTTACCCCTTTGTAGAAAATTTTCATTCCTCTGTTAAAAAAAAAAGGTCATCAATGGAGTTAACCCTGTATATTTGTCTCAAAAGGTCAAATAAATCACACTCTCATGACTCTTATTTTCCATATAACAATTTCAACAATTTCATCGATTGAGAATAAAAATTATAATGAATATTATATAAATATTAATATTCCTCATTGATTTATTTTTAAAATTAAATATTTCTACTTTTATCGTTTTTTTTTTATGCTTATCAAGAATATTGAAATTTTTATCTGATTGAAATAAAATAATATTTTCAATGTTCACAAATCCCTTCGGAGCTCCTAACGAACCGATAATTATGGTCGATGTGCTTACGATAAAAAAGAGAAAAAAAAAAAAAACGAACGTTCAATGGGCATGATAAAAGCTTCTGGCTTCTTATTTTTCCATCTGTAGAGGCTGCGGAAGGGGGGAATCGGAAAAATTTATTAAAGATCTTCAAATCGTCGTATACGCGGAGGACGATTCTCAGAGGATTTCAATAAAGGCCATATAGCATAAATAAATATGCCTTGAGTCGTATATCGTATATATATTTATATATATATGTGTATATATATATACACACACACATATATATATATATATATATATATATATATATATATATATATATATAAAATACTGGTGGCATATCGTAGAGATCCAGCAGGATCGGTTGCGGTGGGCACAGAAATGGGAACGGATCGATCAATTAAGGGGGCATGTGCGGTCGGCGGTATAAGCGACAGTGCGATGCCTACCGTTCGACGTTCAGCACCTTCATAACCGTACACCATCCATGTACTTACTCCTTGTAAATAGACATGTATGGGCATTTCAATGGAAAATCGATCCTCGCCCGATTCTGATTGATCTAAAAATTAATTCAAAACTAGAAACATCGTGGGCGTTATTGGGAATATGTAACTTGTGTGAAAAATATTTAATTTAATTTTTTTTTTCAATGATTGTAACTCAGTTGATTCACCAAAATTCCTCCACCATTTAACATTTTCTCAGCAGAAATTTGTTTTTTTTTTTTTTTAAGTAAATAAAATATTGCGAGTTTATTTTTTATTTACCCTAAAAAAAAAAATGAACTATAAAAGGTGTAAAATAAAACTTGAGCTTTTCTCTCTCGTGATATTATCCTACTCGCAAAGGATCCATTATGGCTGAGTGATTTTGCGAATGGGAAATAAATTATGAAGAAGTCATGTGAACATTTTATATTTCATTTTTTTTCCCCGGAATTTGTAAACTTTTCCTCGTATATTTTTGAGGTTTTAAGCCATTTTTAAGTCAGTACGAAACTTGATAAATTTTATTTCAACGCGAAGATTTCTCCGCGAGGAAGTAAAATAAAAACCAATCTGGCGAGTTATAATCGTGTTAAAAATGAAATCAATTTAATTGGTAATTGGCCAGGAGGGTGTCAGACGTTGGTCAAGTTAGCATAGAACGACCCATCCATGTATTGTAAGCTAGCTCAAGGGGAACGAATCGAGATATCACCATGGGCGTGTTTCTCGATCATATGTATGTATAACACCATGTACTTTTGTACATACATGCATATATTAAACGTGCGCACACACACGCACATATATATATATATATATATATATATATATATATATATATATATAGGCGTGCGTCCTATATACTATGCAGATGCGCAATGGCCATTCCGGCAACGTCGTCTTGTCTCTCATCCATTTCTGGCTGGCTCCAAGAACCCGTGTGGAATCCAAAAGATAGTTCACACACCATAACGTCTACACGCATTAAAACGCGTTGCTCTCGAAGAGTTGTCCTCTCGACTACACATGTATACAAACTGGCTTGGACTACACACTACACACTACAAATATTGCTACTCGAGCTATATAAAAGCGCACAAGCGTCAATGTACCGTTGCACTCTCTCTCTTTTTTTTTTTTTTCCACTTTTGAGCCCCACAGGGAGGCTCCTATCGTACCTTGCCGCGAGCAAACGTTATCCTCCTCCATGGCTACGAGACGACTATACGCTGCATAAATTACGAACATTATCACGGCTGCTCGTACGTGATTATTTTTATTTTCCTATATCCACGGAGAAATAATCGAGTGCCGACACATGGGCCATGGTTTTTATTTTTTTATTTTTGTTTTATTGGGACGAAGAATACACTGAGAAATCTGCATCTTTTAATTTATTTCGCAATTAGTTGATTGAGAATATTGGAAAGCATTTTCGCCCATAATTAATAATAATTGTGACATAATTATTTCATTATTTTTATTCATAATAAATTTATTATTTTACTATAATATTAATTAATTGATAATCATTAAATACAGTTTTTTGGGCAATTCAGGGGTTTTTTTTTTTTTTTTTTTTTCATTTTTGAGCCCCACAGGGAGGCTCTTATCGTACCTTGCCACGAGCAAGCGTTATCCTCCTCCATGGCTACGAGACGACTATACGCTGCATAAATTACGAACATTATCACGGCTGCTTGTACGTGATTATTTTTATTTTCCTATATATCCACGGAGAAATAATCGAGTGCCGACACATGGGCCATGGTTTTTATTTTTTTATTTTTGTTTTATTGGGACGAAGAATACACTGAGAAATCTGCATCTTTTAATTTATTTCGCAATTAGTTGATTGAGAATATTGGAAAGCATTTTCGCCCATAATTAATAATAATTGTGACATAATTATTTCATTATTTTTATTCATAATAAATTTATTATTTTACTATAATATTAATTAATTGATAATCATTAAATACAGTTTTTTGGGCAATTCAGGGGTTTTTTTTTTATTTCATTTTTGAGCCCCACAGGGAGGCTCTTATCGTACCTTGCCACGAGCAAGCGTTATCCTCCTCCATGGCTACGAGACGACTATACGCTGCATAAATTACGAACATTATCACGGCTGCTCGTACGTGATTATTTTTATTTTCCTATATCCACGGAGAAATAATCGAGTGCCGACACATGGGCCATGGTTTTTATTTTTTTATTTTTGTTTTATTGGGACGAAGAATACACTGAGAAATCTGCATCTTTTAATTTATTTCGCAATTAGTTGATTGAGAATATTGGAAAGCATTTTCGCCCATAATTAATAATAATTGTGACATAATTATTTCATTATTTTTATTCATAATAAATTTATTATTTTACTATAATATTAATTAATTGATAATCATTAAATACAGTTTTTTGGGCAATTCAGGGGTTTTTTTTTTTTTTTTTTTTTTGAGCCCCACAGGGAGACTCTTATCGTACCTTGCCACGAGCAAGCGTTATCCTCCTCCATGGCTACGAGACGACATACGCTGCATAAATTACGAACATTATCACGGCTGCTCGTACGTGATTATTTTTATTTTCCTATATCCACGGAGAAATAATCGAGTGGCGACACATGGGCCATGGTTTTTATTTTTTTTTATTGGGACGAAGAATCCACTGAGAAATCTGCATCCTTCAATTTATTTCTCAATTAGTTGATTGAGAATATTGGAAAGCATTTTCGCCCATAATTAATAATGATTGTGGTATAATTATTTCATTATTTTTATTCACAATAAATTTATTATTTTACTATAATATTAATTATTTGATAATCATTAAATACAGTTTTTTGGGCAATTCAGGGGAGTTTTTTTTTTTTTTCAAGTGTTCTTACGATTAGAAAGAAAATATTCGGCTCTTTATAGGGAATGGAGAGGATTTTATGAAAAAAAGTATCATAGTGTTTGTGTAATAATTAATTAACGTCACCTAAAATATGATGATATCAGAATAAATATATGATCTGGTATAGAAAAATTTGTTTTATAATAAAAATAAAAAATAAAAATAGTTTACTTGAGAATGTTCGTTAACGCTGTTAATATAATTTTTTTTCGCATTTAAATTTTTACGTATTTTCCATGACGTAGGCAAAAACGTAGAACCGTTGATATTCCTGCATTCCTTCGTATACGTACGTGAGATAATATATAATCACGTGTAGGCTTTTTACATCCGGTACAGTTTTTTACCTAACGTGGAGCATCTGCATCGCCGTGTTATACCTAGCGATTATATTTGATTATGATAGCGTCATATATAAATATACACATAACAAACTCTATAATATATATATATATATATATATATTATAGAGTTTGTTCATGCGGAAGCGGGAGAACTCAACCAGCGGAGATTAAGGTCGCGAACAGGTGGTCGAGCAGAGACAAGAAAGATGCTCAAAGACAACGACGACGACGCTCACGACGAAAATATATAAATTTATCTATCCATATATCTTCTATTTTCAATCTTTTTGTTAAATTAATTTAAAAAACAAAAATTCTATTTTCGCGTTCTTGTTGAATCGATGTAAAGTAATCCATATTTTTTGCCTCTTCTTCAATATTCAGAGCAAGTCTCGCCGAGACTTTGAATCATCCCGGTCTGGCGAACTCGAATTTATTTTTTATAACGCGCGCTTGAAAATATCTCCGGTGTGTATAATGTACATCGCGATTTGGTCATAGAGAGAGGGACGCGGGTGCGGCCTTCCTCTCATGTTATCGCCTCCGGCGTACGTCTGTCCGTACTCCTTTTGTTTTCTTTCTCTCGTTACGACCTTGACCTCGTTGAGAATTATTTCGAAATAGAATTATATTTGCTAGGTCTGTTAGCCCCCTCATACAATTCGACCTCGACCAGATAAACAAAAAACGCATTTTTGTTTTGTCGTTATATTATTTTTGTCCTCGCTTCGTACATTTTAATAATAATTTCTTCAATGTAGCTCAAAATTTTTATTTATCTCTTCATAATTTTTTGCTTTTCTCTTATTTTTCTTCCTTTTTTTTTTTTTTTAATTATTTTTATTCCATCCCTTCATCTGAAGTTAATTCTGCAGCGTCTTCTCTCGTCTTAATTCCTCTCATGCCTAATCAAGCCTGCACTTATAAAGTACGAGAGAGTAATTGAAGATCTGAGAGTTCATCAGACAATTAATTCTACCCCATCGTCGCAGGGACAACGATGGACGTAGAATCTTCTTTGATAGACGATAGCGTTCGTATAAATTGATAAAAGAAACTCTTTGGGAGTTGCGAAAGCGATAATGAAAGAGAGAGAGAGAGAGAGAGAGAGAGAGAGAGAGAGAGAGAGAGAGAGAGAGAGGGGGGGGGGGGAGATTGAGAGGGAGAGAGAGGGTGGGGCGAGAGGACGGAGAAGAGAAGAATGGCGGCAGGCGTCGGGAGATAACCAAAAGGTCCTTGCCCTACAGGAGCTTAAGGTCGTCTTTGGCCCAGACGGTCGATGCCCAGGGTTGTTTCCCCCAAATCCTCATTCCCTCCGTCGCGAAACGCGTCGTCATCCCCCGCTTACTCTTCCTATTTTTATTTCTTATACTCGCGCGCTCACGAAGAGCTTCTTCAATTTCTTTCGGTCGTTATTACAGCGCCCTCTACCCGCAAGCGAGAGTTTTATTTTTCAAGAAGATGAGAGTCTGTCACGAAAGGTTCACAGCCGCGATCTTTCTTCCCCTGTAGCGCGAGAAACACGAACGCTCACGGCAATCACAGAGAGAGAGAGAGAGAGAGAGAGAGAAAGATGGGGAAAAAGGGTGAATAACAAAATTGCTTCCTTGTAACTACAAGGAAAATTGTTGCAGACACTTTGAGTTTTGTCAATTTTCTTTAATATCATCGGATTGTTCAATTTTTCTTTCGATGAAAGAAAATGTGCATCTGAGTAAGCACAACTTTGATACGATATATATATATATTACGTATACTAGCATGGCGACGTTTTGGAATTTTCATTTAATTAGAAAAATGAAATACTTAATCAAAATATTATTTTTAGGGATGACCAAGCATACCTGTAAACCTGTTTGTATTTCATTACAAACCCCCGCATAAAACATAATAAACATGAAACTATAAAAAGATGAAAAAAATTAACATATCACTCGTAGAAATTTTTTAACCTCCAATTGAAATTCTTTAACCTCATTAATAGGTATATTGTATGCTCATGAGAGATTAAACGCCCCTAAGTTTTGGATAGAGGATGTATAAATATATCCAAATCTTTTGGTGGCTTTTTTTTCGTAGTGGTGGATCTGAATATATATATATATATATATATATATATATATATATATATATATATATATTAAGTATACTAGCATGGCGACGATTTGGAATTTTCATTCAATTAGAAAAATGAAATACTTAATCAAAATATTATTTTTAGGGATGACCAAGCATACCTGTAAACCTGTTTGTATTTCATTACAAACCCCCGCATAAAACATAATAAACATGAAACTATAAAAAGATGAAAAAAATTAACATATCACTCGTAGAAATTCTTTAACCTCCAATTGAAATTCTTTAACCTCATTAATAGGTATATTGTATGCTCATGAGAGATTAAACGCCCCCAAGTTTTGGATAGAGGATATGTAAATATATCCAAATCTTTTGGTGGCTTTTTTTTCGTAGTGGTGCATCTGAGTATATATATTAGAGATATTATATATTAAGTATACAAGCATGGTGACGATTTGGAATTTTCATTTAATTAGAAAAATGAAATACTTAATCAAAATATTATTTTTAGGGATGACCAAGCATACCTGTAAACCTGTTTGTATTTCATTACAAACCCCCGCATAAAACATAATAAACATGAAACTATAAAAAGATGAAAAAAATTAACATATCACTCGTAGAAATTTTTTAACCTCCAATTGAAATTCTTTAACCTCATTAATAGGTATATTGTATGCTCATGAGAGATTAAACGCCCCCAAGTTTTGGATAGAGAATATGTAAATATATCCAAATCTTTTGGTGGCTTTTTTTTCGTAGTGGTGCATCTGAGTAAGCAGCGGTTAAATTTGTGGCGTGGTTGAAAATGTGATTACATACTCGGTGTGGTCGCATCACCAACGACGAAGAGAGAGAGAGAGAGAGAGAGAGAGAGAGAGAGAAAGAGTGGACGCAGCGAGAGAGTCACCACAGAGGGTAAAAGAGGCATACTCGATGCGGTTTTACGAGGCTCTCGGCTAGATCCTTCATTCCCTCTTCCTCTCCTCGTGGCATTCTCCTGCCGTACCCCGTGATGTACGTTCTCCCGGAAGGTTCTCACTCGTCCTGCTTGTATACATATATATATATGTGCATGCAGTATATAAGCAGCAATGACGAAGGCAGCTCTCTCCTCTTGCCTCGAGCGTCCTACAGGGTGCAAGTGCAAAATTCACCCTCAACTGTGACCTCTCGAAACATTTTACGCTCCTATTTTTCTAATTTTTTATTTTTTTATCAAAAAAATAT
Organism: Dyspetes luteomarginatus; assembly: GCA_963669185.1. NCBI lineage: Eukaryota > Metazoa > Arthropoda > Insecta > Hymenoptera > Ichneumonidae > Dyspetes > Dyspetes luteomarginatus. Next base: position 15,976,693 of record OY769909.1, on the reverse strand, counting down.
ACAAAATTTGTGTTTTAAAATTTTACACTTTTTTTGTTTTTACGATGACTACTTTAGAGCTCAAGGCAGTTGGGAATATTTAATATAATTTTTTGAGATTTTTAAAACTCAGTCAAGGTTATTGTATTGTCAAGCCTTTTTCAGCAAATTTAGAAATTATTTTAAGGTTGTTTTTACGTGCAAATATTTTTATTTATTTTATTTTTTTCAAATTTCAAACTATTTTTCGTGGCTTTGGGTATGACTGGCTTGTTTATTAATTTGTTTTTAAATATTAATATAACATATTAATATAAATTTGAGATATATATATATATATATATATTTAAATGTGAGATGTACGATTGAATTACTTCTGTCTCTGTAAGACATTCGATCGTCTTCCACACTCCAACTTCTTGTGCTGCGGTTTAGTATATGACTTTGTGCAAGACCATGAGCGAAACCGAAGACGCTGGTGAGCAAGCGAGAGAACGAGAAGGATAGAGAGAGAGAGAGAGAGTCCTGGACTAGAGTCTAGCCTTTCTGGCGACGTCGCCGGAAGTCACAAAGGGATGAGAGTGAGCAAGATAGAAAAAGCTGGCGGATCTCTCGACAAATCGTGAAAAAATTATTAAGTTTCAATGTCTAGGAGAATCGAACGATCGATTTACCAGTCGAGTTACAGGTGTTTGCTAGGCCATGGCCATTATCTCTTGGACAATTTTTCCTCATCCATAAAATTATACACGATAACGTTTCGATCATTCTTTTCAATTTCTTCTTTCGTTTTTTTATTTTTTTTTTATTTTTTTAATATTTCATTGTTATGTACGAGCATTGAGGAAAAAAAAAAAAATATTAACAAGCAATAAATCAAAATTAATAATTCATTTATGCAATCGAACAATTATCAATAAACTGCCCTTAAAAAATTCGACCACAGAACGCTGATTTTTTGGGTGGGTCGAGTCCCAGAGTGCATGCGCTGGCTGATCAAATTTGTCAAAATTGCATTCACTGTAGTAACTCGTTAATTATATATTCTCATTTTTAATATCTTGAAAAAAAAAATTAAACACATACAACTTTAACCCTCATGAAATAGAAAAATCAGCTCACGTACGTTTTGTGGCTTATCAGAATCGTTCTTGCAGCCCCGACGAAGAAATAAATCGCTGTTCGGCTTAAGGCAGCAAACAAAAGGTTGCAATCTCGCCTCCGATGCGTGTATATATATATATATATGTGTGTGTGTGTGTGGAAAAGTATTATGAGGAAGTTTTTTTTTGTGTAGCAGAGGCGGCGGTGGTCTGTCCTCATCAATTTTTCTGGCTCTCTCTCTCTCTCTCTCTCTCTCTCTCTCTTCCGAGGGCATATCAGTTCGCGGAGAACCCCGGGCTCGTATAACTGCAGCAAAACTACCCCTTCACTCGATGTCGGTAAACCATACATACATATATATATACATGCAAGAGGTTACTATCGCTCGCGATATATATATATACCACGAGCGATAGTAACCTCTTGCACGCACCCAACTTTTACTACTTCTACCGGTGCTGCATCGCTCTCGCGTCCGTTTTCGAGCAGCCTGAAGTAATTTCGCGAGCAGACACCCCCACCCCGACGAATATAAACGTTCAACCTCCCGGTGGGGGAGGCTTCAAGCGAGACAATATACATACATACATACATATATATATATATATACATATCTACATACATATAATATTCATAGTATTTTATACACGGTATAAAGCTTCCATTTTTAGCAGGCCAATAATAGTGATTGTCATAATTTCTGTCTCTTTCTTTCCAATGCATTTTATAGGGTAATAAATGGATTGCCATTAACTGGCGGAGGAGGCTAAAATGTGTTGATATAGATAATTAGCTGGTTATATTGGATTTAAAAAAATGGAAATTTAACGTTTAGTGAAATGACCTTTTTTCATTTTTTTTCTTTTCTACATTTTCACATGGAATTTTAAGGGTTTCGAAAAATCCTCCTGGTGGGGGAGCCTTCAAGCGAGACAATATACATATATATATATACACATATAATATTCATAGTATTTTATACACGGTATAAAGCTTCCATTTTTAGCAGGCCAATAATAGTGATTGTCATAATTTCTGTCTCTTTCTTTCTAATGCATTTTATAGGCTAATAAATGGATTGCCATTAACTGGCGGAGGAGGCTAAAATGTGTTGATATAGATAATTAGCTGGTTATATTGGATTAAAAAAAAGATGGAAATTTAACGTTTAGTGAAATGACCTTTTTTCATTTTTTTTTCTTCTACATTTTCACATGGAATTTTAAGGGTTTCGAAAAATCCTCCTGGTGGGGGAGGCTTCAAGCGAGACAATATACATATATATATATATATATATATATATATATATATATATACATATACATATACATATAATATTCATAGTATTTTATACACGGTATAAAACTTCCATTTTTAGCAGGCCAATAATAGTGATTGTCATAATTTCTGTCTCTTTCTTTCCAATGCATTTTATAGGGTAATAAATGGATTGCCATTAACTGGCGGAGGAGGCTAAAATGTGTTGATATAGATAATTAGCTGGTTATATTGGATTAAAAAAAATGGAAATTTAACGTTTAGTAAAATGACCTTTTTTCGTTTTTTTTTTCTTTCTACATTTTCACATGGAATTTTAAGGGTTACGAAAAAATAATTTTTCCGATAAGGTCGAAGGTAAATTCCACTGAGTCGCACAGGAAAATTGTTGAAACGTGCCGTTTTCAAATGGTCATAACTTCCTGCTGATTTCACCGATTTATGTTTACTCGCAGAGTTTTGAAAAGCTCGTGGGTAGACTTAAGAGGCAGCCATTTGTTTTATCCAGATATTTTTGTATTCGTGGTCTGGAGAGCACTTTGAAAATTGCCGGAATTTAATCGAATTATGGATACAAAATATATCTCACATTTTTAGTGAGAACTCTGCATCGATTTCTTCTTTTTTCCCTTTTGATTTCGAAGAAAATCAGCCGTTTTTTTGTAAATTCAAAATATTTATCAAACGCCCTTAAAAAAAAAGGGTCAGTCACCGTCCGAATGCAATAAAAATCGAGATATCTTAATGATTCATTCTTCATTAGATTCAGGGACTGTTATTCTTTGCCCCAATGATCGATGTATGTACATGCATATATTTATGTACACGCCTAATATCGTTTTATATATATAATATATAATATATAATATATAATATATAATATATAATATATAATATATAATATATAATATATAATATATAATATATAATATATAATATATAATATATAATATATAATATATAATATATAATATATAATATATACGCCTAATATCGTTATATAGATTTATGTACACATAAATGTATCTATATATACCAGCATTAGTTAGATCTATATATAGTGTGATCAAGAGGGATGAAAGATGGCAGTTTTGTGGGGGGGTTGCTCGTAGCGGTGGTGGTGGCGATGGTACCAAGCGGGTGGTTATGTGGCGAGCTTGAGGATGTGGGGGGGTTGAAAATGCTGTTGGGGGTTGCGCCGGTCGTCACGGCGCTCTCGTCCATCCTTCGCGATGTGAAAACTCCTCGAGGCTTCAGTTGACGCGCGTCCGCTTACCGCAGACAAACCATCGCAGTGGCAGCTTATTTAGCCTGCCCAAATAATCCGACAAAAGAGAATCGTAAATAATATAAAATACAAAATTGCGTATGACGCGAGTCGTTGTGCTTGCACAAACAATCGGGTCAGTGTACGGGATAAATAAAAATCTTGCAGTTTTATTTGCTTCAAGATTGAAACTCCCAAAAGGGTTGAAGATAGAAAATTTTGATTTAATTCTAAAAAGATCAGACGATAAAAATTACGTAAATAAGAAAATTACATTTTTTTTTTTTAAATTCTTTTTAACATTTTCTTATATTCTTTCGCCCGAAAAATATTAAATTTAGCTATTGTGGATAAAATTAATAAATATACATATCACTATTGTTTATCGAAAAATCGTGTCTTGAATGATTTAAAATTATCTAGTAGATTAAAAATAAAAATAAATTGTCAAATAAATATTCAAGGACATTTCGGAGACCCGTGTGATGATTAAACACGTGTGATGATTCATACACTTTGCACTCTATATTTTTCGCAAGTTGGAGAAAAAAAACAAATTTTCTTTGTCTCTCGATATACACTCCTCCCCACCTCCCATCCTCTATCCAACATTCGATATTACAAGAAGAGGGAGAACACACCCTTGGTGACTCTTCGCTCGTCTCGTTTTTTTTTTTTTTTGGGGGTGAAAAAAAGCGCTGGATTTATATGGCGACGCTGTTTTGCCAAGAAAACTTTCCTAACACATCTATATATGTATATAAATCGGTTTGGAGTAAGAAATAGGGAGTCAGAGATTGCTGAAGTCACTCTTTCAATGCGGGGGGAGGGGGAGGAATGACTTTAGCACTCTTTCCGATGGTGTTTTTTTCTCTGTCTCGTTTTTCATCCCCATTTCGACTGTATCACGTGGTTCCCTCTCGATAAATACCCATTCGATCGTGATAAAAGCTTCTCAAGGTCGTGGCAGTCGTCCTCAAGATTAAAAAATACTTCGTCGAGAGACAACAGACTGGGACTGGCAAACGATGCGTGCAGAGTTTCGTATTGGCCACAGAGCACACTGATATTTGATGCAGAGAGCCCCCTCTGGTGCTGAGAGAGTAAGAAACGCGAAAACCGGTTGATCGTGCTACGTATATTCTATATATATATATATATTCTTTTTTTTTCTTTGCGGGCGGTCTCCCTCGTTTCGCCCTCGCCATAGTCTCGACAGTTTTGATTCTCTCAAGTCCAGAAAAATTGACAAAAAATAATATTCGAACCTGTTATGGGATTTTTTTTTTCTTTGTTTGTTGTTTTAATGATTATTTTAATTCAATAGCCAGGAGACTTTCCTGCGACACAAATTTAGAATTAAAATGCGTAACGAAACTTGTTAAAATGCCCCGCATGCAAAGTGCATTAAGTTATATATAATCGTACATTGAACTGTGGACATTTGATAAAGTTCAATCGTCGCCGTTCGTTGGATATTCGAAAGTTTACAAAGCTGTCTGTCACGTTTTTCTTCAACATTAAAAAAAAGTAAATAATAAATAAAAAATGAAAATCATGTCAGGAACTGTGAATTGGCTGCTGCTAATAAATTTCGATAATTTCCATATATACGAGGCATTCCATCGAAACTCGAGTAGAAACGATAATTGTGCCATAATAATTTGTGGTTTTTTTTTTTTTTTTTCATTTTTATCTGACGTAGAAATTCCACGATAAAAAAAGTAATATATTTGTTTAGTAAATTTCAAAAACGATTGAAAATATGAAATATTTACTTGAAAAACTTAATAATTTATTTACTTAAGAAATTTACTTTGGAAAAACCGGATTATTATTTTTATTATTTAAAAAAAATTGATCATATCCTTGATGGTTAAATTGAGATAAATCAATTAATTTTGCATCAAATGCCCCATATGTATGCGTCCGTGCATACAGCTGTGGATAATTGGTTACATTGCGCAATGACATCGTCCAAGCTGTGTTTACGTACACAATATGCAGAGATTCGAAATTGAAGAGCAACAGCTACGTAAATATCGTTACTGACGAGAGGGAGGGGGAGAGAGAGAGAGAGAGAGAGAGAGAGAGAGACGATTACTTTGCGCTTCGTGTATGCTATTACGAACCGTGAATCTTTCCCATCTCGATGCTTTACACACACACACATATATATATATATATATATACATATATATTGCTTTACCTATACGAATATCTCACTCTCGCGGTAGCTGACGCTGGGCTACATCGAGTCGTTGACTCTGGGATCGAAATTCCATTATCGTATCTCTCGTATATATGTATTCAACCATCGAGAATGGCAGTGAGTGAGAGGGAGAGAGAGAGAGAGAAAGATAGACGAGGCAACCATTTCGAGTGGCTGAGTACCTACTCCCCGCGTGTGCAACTATATATATATATGTATATATATATATATATATATATATATGAACTACAGTTACCATCCATACTTGCTATCGATCTCGTGGACCATTTTGCAAACTATTTTTAGAGCAAAATAGACGAGTCTGCAACAGACCGAATTGAGTGCGAATAGGCAAAAAAAAAAAAAAAAAAAGTGTGATGCACATGATAGACACGAAAAATCCATTTTTGATTATGTCCCTAAAGAAATAAAAAAAAAAATTCGTCGAATTTGCCAATTTTATTTAGGGTCTATCAGTGGATGACTGGTTAAAAAAATTCCACAATATATCAAGGATATTTTTGTACTGAAAGTTTATGAAGCTGCTATTAAAGAGTCTCGATAGGCAATCGGGATAAACTGAAATTCGATATGCATAATTTTTTTTTTTTTACTTAATGAAAATAGTTCAGATGAGTCGATGGACCATTTATTACAAAAATTTCCACGATCTTTTTTTTTTTTCAATCCTTGTTTTCCTCGCATCATTATATGGACCCTTTCATAGTATTCATATAAATATAAAAAATGATCCACTTGATATTGTTTGGGTTTGATTTATAATTTTGTCCTTCACAGTATGGTGGACAAAAATTGGTCAAAAGTCGTCAAAACCGGTACATGTTAAAGTGGCCATCTTGTCAATGCAATTAATGAATTACCAGAGACACGTAAAAACGAAATAATAATGAACGAACAATAATAATGAATAATGAAAGAACGAAATTTTTTCAAAACAAAATAATGCTTTATATGAAAATAAAAAATTAAGGGGATAAACGTCGATACAATAAATTGATTTTTCATCCTTAATTTTTTTTTTTTTACTTAACGAAAATAGTTCAGATGAGTCGATGGACCAATTTTTACAATAATTTCCACGATCTTTTTTTTTTTCAATCCTTGTTTCCTCGCATCATTATATGAACCCTTTCATAGTATTCATATAAATCTAAAAAATGATCCACTTGATATTGTTTGGGTTTGATTTATAATTTTGTCCTTCACAGTATGGTGGACAAAACTTGGTCAAAAGTCGTCAAAACCGGTACATGGCCATCTTGTCAATGCAATGAATGACCAGAATGACATGAATGACCAGAGACACATAAAAACGAAATAATAATGAAAGAACGAAATTTTTTCAAAACTAAATAATGCTTTATATGAAAATAAAAAATTAAGGGGATAAACGTCGATACAATAAATTGATTTTTCATCCTTAATTTTTTTTTTTTTACTTAACGAAAATAGTTCAGATGAGTCGATGGACCATTTATTACAAAAATTTCCACGATCTTTTTTTTTTTCAATCCTTGTTTCCTCGCATCATTATATGGACCCTTTCATAGTATTCATATAAATCTAAAAAATGATCCACTTGATATTGTTTGGGTTTGATTTATAATTTTGTCCTTCACAGTATGGTGGACAAAACTTGGTCAAAAGTTGTCAAAACCGGTACATGGCCATCTTGTCAATGCAATGAATGACCAGAATGACATGAATGACCAGAGACACATAAAAACGAAATAATAATGAAAGAACGAAATTTTTTCAAAACTAAATAATGCTTTATATGAAAATAAAAAATTAAGGGGATAAACGTCGATACAATAAATTGATTTTTCATCCTTAATTTTTTTTTTTTTACTTAACGAAAATAGTTCAGATGAGTCGATGGACCATTTATTACAAAAATTTCCACGATCTTTTTTTTTTTTTCAATCCTTGTTTTCCTCGCATCATTATATGAACCCTTTCATAGTATTCATATAAATCTAAAAAATGATCCACTTGATATTGTTTGGGTTTGATTTATAATTTTGTCCTTCACAGTATGGTGGACAAAACTTGGTCAAAAGTCGTCAAAACCGGTACATGTTAAAGTGGCCATCTTGTCAATGCAATGAATGACCAGAATGACATGAATGACCAGAGACACATAAAAACGAAATAATAATGAAAGAACGAAATTTTTTCAAAACTAAATAATGCTTTATATGAAAATAAAAAATTAAGGGGATAAACGTCGATACAATAAATTGATTTTTCATGCTTAATTTTTTTTTTTTTTACTTAACGAAAATAGTTCAGATGAGTCGATGGACCATTTATTACAAAAATTTCCACGATCTTTTTTTTTTTTTCAATCCTTGTTTTCCTCGCATCATTATATGAACCCTTTCATAGTATTCATATAAATCTAAAAAATGATCCACTTGATATTGTTTGGGTTTGATTTATAATTTTGTCCTTCACAGTATGGTGGACAAAACTTGGTCAAAAGTCGTCAAAACCGGTACATGTTAAAGTGGCCATCTTGTCAATGCAATGAATGACCAGAATGACATGAATGACCAGAGACACATAAAAACGAAATAATAATGAAAGAACGAAATTTTTTCAAAACTAAATAATGCTTTATATGAAAATAAAAAATTAAGGGGATAAACGTCGATACAATAAATTGATTTTTCATGCTTAATTTTTTTTTTTTTTACTTAACGAAAATAGTTCAGATGAGTCGATGGACCATTTATTACAAAATTTTCCACGATCTTTTTTTTTTTTTTCAATCCTTGTTTCCTCGCATCATTATATGGACCCTTTCATAGTATTCATATAAATCTAAAAAATGATCCACTTGATATTGTTTGGATTTGATTTATAATTTTGTCCTTCACAATATGGTGGACAAAAATTGGTCAAAAGTCGTCAAAACCGATACATGTTAAAGTGGCCATCTTTTCAATGCAATGAATGACCAGAATTACATGAATGACCAGAGACACATAAAAACGAAATAATAATCAAAGAACGAAATTTTTTCAAAACTAAATAATGCTTTATATGAAAATAAAAAATTAAGGGGATAAACGTTGATACAATAAATTGATTTTTCATCTTTAAATTTTTTTTTTTTTCTTTTTTTAATGGAAAACGATTCAGTTAAAAATCTGCCTATTGCCTTAGGTAACTAGGCCAAGAATATATATACTTGGGATAGCGTTTGGTTCGGTACGTTGGTCAGCTGCTCTGATGTGTGTGTGTGTCGCCAGAGCTAGACCAGCGAAACGATCAGACGCCAATCCAGCGCATGCTAACAGAGACCATCGTTGCAATTCTCGACGACAGCTCGAGCGACGGTCTATCCTGCAGGATACGATAGGACACATTTGAACAAACACACACACACGTACCCACGTGTATATATATATATATATATATATATATATGTATGTATGTATGTAGGTATGTATGTGTGTATGCGACACAAAGCATAGAAATTCAGCGAGGGGAAACTGTGCCAGGATATATAGCATAAAGGAAATCGTGGGCTCGACGTTCATCAACGCTTTTCTCAATCATATATAAGCATACATATATATGGCAATATGAAAAGCCACGAGGGATATGTATGCAATGAGAATCCCTTTTCCTCTCCCAAAACTGTCAATATTCTCCCAACTCTGTTTACTTTTCCACATGACAGCAATTTATATCTCTGTATGCATTTATATATAAATATATATATATATATTTATATATAGGATTTGCTGCTCAACGAGTCTTTGTCCTCTGAGTTCTCTTTCCCTCGAGAGGATGCAAGATAAATGTAACATGTTTGGTGTCCTCGCTGTTCTCGACAGTGTAGATATATATATATATACATATATATATAGTTAGACTTGTACTCTCTGAATTTTATTATCTTCACTTCTGGCTATTATGAACGAAAGTTTACAATTTCACTGTATGCTGCTCGACTTTTCTGCATTGTGCTGCTTGTACGGCGACGACTTCCGGTTCAAGTAAATTCAGATATGCAAATTCATATATATATATATATATCGGGGTATCTATGAAGTGAAAAGTGGCGAGAATTTTGTATCTCATTTTCGATACTGTGTTAGAAATTTACATGGTTAGGAAAACGGTCATGGTTGGGTTTATAGACGAGAATTTTGCCGATGCAAAATCGGACAGGAAATGGCCCGAGACTTTACGATATACGAGCAGCGGGATCGGTGTGACCCTTTTTCTCCCCTTATCGCGAGAGAACCATCACCTACGTACATCCGTATCAGCAGCTGTCCACTTACCGTGTATTACTATATCTGTATATATATATATTTTTTATTTCGTGTGTGTGTATATATATATATATATATATATATATATATATATATATATATATATATATACACATATATATGTATATATACATAGGAGTTATGTAAATCGACACGTAACACTGGATGCACGTTTCTCGTGCGCAGGTGGAATCCACCGAACCGCCATCAGCAGCACGTTCGTCAACTTATACTAGATAAATCCAGCGTTTTATATATCTATAGATTTAAATTTATATAGATGGGGATTCAAGAACTGTTGGAGAACCTGAAAAATGTTTGTTCATCTGTGTGATGAATAAACATTTTTCAGTTTCGTTGACTCGACAGATTAAAGTAGTTTCAGCACCTCTCACTGGTGAAGGGGATGTTATTTTTTTTCTAATTTTCATCCACTTTTATCCATACCGTTGGTCCAATTTTTATTATTCTCTGTGCTTGTTGCATTCGTTCAAATAATTTCGATCAATTTGAGTTATACATTTTTGTGGAATTCCCATTAGGAAAAATATGATATTAATTTTACTCGACAGCTCAAATATAATTTTATTAACAAAGGACTTTTATTAAAAAAACATGACTTTTATGAGAAATGTATATATTTGTAAATTGACAGAGTATCTTCTAACAAATAAAACAGGCTGTTGAGTGTAAAAATTGAACGAAGGGTGTCGCCTATTATTCTGAAAAAAGTTAATAGAAATTTAACTTTTTCGTATATGGGCCTAAATCGGTGAACCCATTTATAAATAATTAGGTATTCATCGTTTTGTATGATAAGAATTCATGGCGCCAGCCACACCTGATGACTTTAAATTTGTCTGAAAAATTCGTAAAAACGATTATTGCGAAATTACGCACTCGTTTGGCCATTGCGTAGCTCTGTAGCCGCTTTGAATGAGGATAATTCAATATTTTATTATCTTTATAATTTTATATTACAAAATAATTCATTTAAAATTGATATTTCACTTTTTTCAATTATGCATTTGCATTTTTTTTTTATCAATAATTTATAGTTGCAACAAATTATTTTTTTTACGAAAAAAAAAAACAATACCGTTTACAGGTGTCTCGGATGTGAGCCTTTCGCGAAAATCCACTTTGCCCTTAGAGGGACAAGTTTTATACCGGTTAAAAATAAAGTGTAAATAAAAGTGCACGAATAGGAACGCTTAAAAAATCAAATAAAAAAAATAAACGATAGAAAAGCATCGAAAAAAAAAATATCCAGCGCAATGTTTGCCGCGATGGTGCTTCACAAGCACAGCAAGCAGAACAATGGGAATCACAGTAGTGGAAGTGGCGGTAGCAGTCGACAAAATTCGACTCGCAGCAGTCATCGTAACAGCATTAATATGAACAATAATCGCATTAACAACAACGTGACGAATATCAATCAGCAGCAGAATTTCGACACGAGGGCGGTAAGTCGTTAAAAAACGATAATGACAAATTATTTATTACGATTTTTTAAATCGTAATTAAAAACATTATTTAATCATTTAATTCTATTCACAAAAGTGATGATAAAATATTCTTCTTTACAACGTATGTGTGTCTATTAATTTATTGGAGCTTTCACTAAAGTGTCCAAGTATATCTTTTGCCATTGAATTTTTTTCAAAAAAATTGGTATATTTCATTTGACCTATTTTAAATTTTTTCTCCCCATAAAAACAACAAATTGCATTTTTTTTTTGGTAATTATTTTTATCCCTTATTAATGCCGACAGTAAAAAAAAAATTGACCGTAAAAAACTCAACGAACAATACGTTTGCATCTCGTACTGTAAATTTTATTGTAAAAGAAATTTCATCAGTATTGTTCTAATGAGTCATTTCCTCTTTGGAGTCTATTCAAGACTGACAATTTCTCAGATACAAAGGTAGGCATGCAAAACTTCCCTGGTAAAAGATGTAATTGCGTGAGTTTCCGACTAACTCAGCCTGTATGGGAGAGGCTTTTGAGTTGCCCCGAGGTAAAACTATATATATATATATAGTTTTACCTCGGGGCAACTTTTTATATACATACATATATATATATATATATATATATATATATACGCAAAGTTGTTATGTAGCGCGGGAATAAAAAGAAATACCCATGAATCGTCCCATGTGGATATGCGGTTGTGGTTGAACGACCCTCTCTCCTCCGGGTCGTGATAGGTCGATGCATCGAGATTCTAAACTTTTCGCGATGTGGACGAAAAGAGGAAAAAAAAAATACGACGAAGAGTTATGAGTCTGTATGTGTGTTTCCCTACCTCAGATCTTGTTTTCTCGAGACTTTGTCATCAAGGATTAATTTCTCTATCATTTTCCATTCTTCAGTTTCGCACGATTAAACGTACCAGCACGTAATAATCTGATTGTCCTCTCAAAGCTGTTGCATTGTGAAAATCGATTATTCGATTTAAATCATTTTTTACTCAGCCTAATAAACGTAAAAAAAAATAAAGTTCCTTCGAATAAATGTTTGGGTTAAAAATTATTTATTCGATAATAAGATTGGAAATTGTTGACACGATGATTATTTTCAATTATAAATAATTTGACTATAAAATTGTAGGATAATGTCGATGCTATTTTAATTTTAATGTAATTAGGACGAATGAGAAAAAAATACGATTTAAAGTGATACTTTATTTTAAATAATATTCAGTTGAATCAAATAAATACTTTTTGTTTGTTTTTTTTTTTTTTTAACTTTGGGGCTACTACAGCATAATAAACTCTTTGAGTTCCAATCTGACCGAGGCCTTGTACGCTCTCGTTCTCGATCCTTTAACGCTCTTTCTCCTCCCACACACCGGAGATCCGCTTCAAATTCCGCCATCAACTTCCGTCTAGCAGCAGCGAGCCATACACAAACCGAGGCGCAGAGGTCATCCTCGAGAGCACATAGGAAAAAAAAAAAAAACAAAAACAAAAAAAAGAGTAAAAGAAAATCGCAATCTTATACTTTGCCCAAACGTTATCACACAAACGTCTCTATACGAGATAACCGATAAAAGGAAGACCGATCGTAAAATTCCAAAGGAGCTTTTTTACGAGAATTCCCTGGAGCAATCGATGCGTCCCTCCGACACTTAAGGTCTCGATTTATCAGTCGATCTTGGACTCTCTCATCACTCATACATGGAATAGATTTTCTGTAAAAGCTTCCTGTACTTCCAACAACGAAAGATTTTCATAAAAATGCGTCAAGCTCCATCCCAAAGATGGAGAAAGTTGAAACGAAAAAATTCACCAAATAATCATTTAATTAGACCAATCATAATGACCAAAAACACGAAAAATCATCAAAAAATAATACATATATCTTTATTTTTAATTACAAAAAACAAAAAAATTACAATATATTTTTTTTATAGCATTTCTTCATCATTATTTCCTCGTAAAATTATTAAAAAAAAAAAAAAAAAGGTCGAAAATGTTCGTTGAACGAGAAGCGAGCTAGCTTTTGTCATTTTCTGACGTCGTCTTGGCACGCTCCCGTCCATTCGTCTTGTGAAATATCTTTTTTTTTCTCGTGCTCTCTCTCTCTCTCTCTCTCTCTTGATTTCTTTCCATCGTCGTTTTTTTTTTTTTTTTTTTCGTTTTTTTCGTGGCTCTGCTGCGGCTGCAACGCGTCTATGTAGTTGGGCGAAGTGGTTTATATATATATATATACATATACATATACATATACATATAAGGGTACGGTCGCCAGAGAGATCCTCGGCCCCGACGGAACTTGGCAAAGTTCCCCGAGATGTTAAAGCTCCATCGGTATTCTCTTCTTGGCTCTCTCCTCTGCATGGCCACCAATGTCATCGCTAGACTATTCGCTAACGATCGTGGGAACATGTTATATACCTATCGTCGATATTATATGTTATATATAGTCGATTTATTATTTATAACGAGAACGCAGTCTTAAACTTCTTGTAATCGTGTGCACGAGCCTCAACTCTTGAACCAACTCGTAGCCCACACATTATATATATATATATATATATATATATATAGACCAAAGATTTTCACGCCCAAAGTTTGCATGCAAGTATTCCTGTTATATGGCAGTATAGAACCGAAGCAGAAACGACCGCACTCCGGTCTCTCGTTATCTCAAACTTCCGCATGCAATAATTCCCCCTCCTCGATCATTAACTCATTTTCCTCATCTGCATATCTACTTTATATTCGATAAATCATTATACTCGAAGCTCCAATAGTTTACTTCAAATTAATAATATTTACTTTTTAATAAAGTCAAAAAAAAAAAAAAAATTGCCAATAATTATTATTGAGATAAAATTAAATATTCATAATGAAAAAAAAAAAATTAATCACAATACTTGGTATTAATCGTTCATAAGATATTATAATTTATCCATTATTCGATTAAACTGTAAATATATTTTACAGTTCTGATTTTATCGCGAATAAATTCATCTCCCTTTTGGCCTCTTTCATTTGCATCTCGATGCAATTGAGCTACCAGGCACATAGTATTTTCCTTCAATATATATATATATATATATATATATATATATATATATATATATATATGTATATATATTCAAGAAAAATACTATATAGTACATGCATACGTATAGTATAAATATATGCACGAGATATATGCCAGGCCCCCTATCACGATATCTCGTCGCCTTTCACTTCGCCGTGCCTCGCGCGAGCCATTCCGCTCGTAGCCTATAGAGTCTCATGCTCTTGCTGCTAACACGCTTGAGCAACGATATTTTAGTTCTGGTATTGCGAAAGTGGAGAGGGTCGTTCTCGACTCGGTTTATAATATACATATGTACTTATATATTATACATATATATGGTAATAAAAGCAAGTCGAGATTTTATATATATATATATATATATATATATATGTATATATATATATAATATCGTAACCAACTCTCGATGCATTTTATTTTAGATTCTAATGCAATCAGAAACGAGTCTTGGTACATTATACCGTTCTCAACTTCATACGACGACTTTATACATGATCTATAATTTTATGCCACCCGGTATAGACTTTTCCTCGGGCCCTTGACCGTTCCTCGAGACGCTTCAACTCCGCGAGAACTTCGCTTAGCTGTACACGTTGCGAGATCGGTCCCGAGTAGAGGCTAGGTAGAGACTCTTACAATTTTGTTTCTCGTATCGCGACGCTTCTCGTCTCTTGCTGCTGCTGCTGTCCTATAGCAAAGAACCATATCTGTGGAATTTTTGATTTTTTTTTCTCAATTTTTTTTGTTTCTCATCCTTCGGTTGCAGCGTGACCGTGACGGAAATCGAGCGAGAATCTCACGGCGATTCGAGCAATTCGACTCGCAAATTATACACCCAATATATATATATATATATAGGTATACAATAATTATAATAATGGAGAAAATAATTATTCGAATGAAAATTTTTCATTTTTTAAATTAAATATAATTTGTTTAAATTTAATAAAAAAAATTTCGTTATTTGCTTATGCAAAATAATGAATTTTTTTAATTATTTAAATTCTACAACTTGCTCACGTTTTTTTTTCTCCTTTGTACTTGAGGCCTTTCAATGCCCCGTAATAAAAACTATTTTCCCGGAAACTTGTACGTTTCTCAAGGTTCATTTTTATTTATCACACTTTTTTTTTTTTTTTCATCGACTAAATACGCAGCTCCGTGAAAAATGCGCAGAGATATTATTCTTACGGATCACCAGTTGACTAATCGCTCTCTTATACCCTCGCACTCACGATATATAAAACACCGGTAATTCACAATTGCGACAACGCTGTGGCCATTACGCAACGAATTTAACACACACGTGTATGCTTCGATGAATGAAAAAAAAAAAAAAAAGAAAAAAAAATCACGACGGAGGAAGAGCGATCATTGTTAAGAGACGAGAGCTCGGTTTGTGTGTGTGTGTGTGTGTGTGTGTGTGTGTGTGTGTGTGTGTGTGTGTGTGTGTGTGTGGGATATGACGAAGGTGGTCCACGCTTCTTCGTCGATCTGTCATGCTATTGCAATTTTCAGCCTTGTCCTGTTCGCCTCGCATGGGCTTTTATTCTACGCCCATATTCTCTCTCTCTCTCTCTCTCGAGACTCCTCTGTGCATTGTTTGATGTCGTACGGGCATTATCCACTACGAACTCCCCGGACTCTCTGCTTATGTCAATGTATTCTTCTATCTCCTCGAATCTATAGTGTTGCTGCTCAGTTTCATAAATGTTTAACATCGAAAAATGATTATCAGGTACTATTATTATTATTATTATTATTCAATTGTATTTTTAATAATAAAAAAAAATAAGGATTTCCAAGTAGGAAAAATAATAAAAAATAACTTACAGCTTGAATATTGAAAAGAGTACAAGTATAATAATAATTATAATAAAAGAGTATAAAAAAATTAAGGTTAACGATGGATCGACGACGTAATTCAGTCTCTATCCTTAAAATTGCTGATATTTTGACCGCCATTTTACAACAAGGTCAATGAATTCACTAAAAACTGTTGTTACAGGGACACTGATTTTATAACCTTAGTTTTTTTTTTTTTTTTTTTATATACAAATGGATAAATCCTGATGGAATTGAACGGTGAAAATTGAGGTAAATCGCGGTTCGCAATACCCTCAAATGTCCGACGTGATACGGACATAATCTACTTTGAGATCTCCCTCTCTTGTAATAACGTATTTTTGACCTCAAATTTATCGAAAGGAATCCATGACTCATTAATTCTATAATTAATTGATTATTATTATATTATGTATAATATATGTATTATATATAATATAATATATGTACATGTATATATGTATAATATAATTAACTAATTAATTAAATAATTACTTGCATCAGTAATTGGATTAAATGCGTTTATGGTAATCGACAGATCGAACTGTATAAAAATTCCTCGTAAAAATATTACATTGACAAAAAATGTCAAGAATATGATATAAAGGATACAAATTTTGATCCTAGAGAAAATGATGTGACTTGAAAAAAATTAAGCCTAAAACGCATGACCGGGGTAGATTTCCACACCAGGCGACCTTTGAACTCCATTTATAAGTTAGTGGGTCATGCGTTCTAGGGTTAAAAAAACCCCATATGACACAATATTTTGATCGTGCTCGTTATGAACAATCAAATTCAACTATGACCTCACAATTAAAATATCATTTAATTCGTCGTATTTGATTTATCGCATAACACGCGTAACACTTAATTAATTATATATATATATGTATACATATATAAAAATTCTCGAGGCCTTTTCGTACTGTTTGACACGCCTTACTCAACTTCCTCTCTCTTGAACGTCCCTCCGGGTGTCGAGTTTATTCCACCGTATATTACAGACACGCGAATGACACGATACGAGCGTGCAACATACTCGAGTTACTCGCCAGGAATCAATCTTCGGTTACTCGTAAAGTAAACTCGAAGCTAACCTCGTAGATTTATCAATGTCACGATATGAAATCAATTCAAAGTTGACACATGTTCATGCAATCATGAATTACAAATATCAGCTCTAACTATCGCATGTTTCTTGAATTTCTTCACAAATAAACTCGTGGCGATCGCCAGATAATCACGAGAACCGAAATTTCGAAGATATGACCTTGACGATTTTGTTCGGGGCGCGGTAAAGTGAGAATAAAAATTGTGTAAAACGTAACGATTCGTTATAAGTCCTGTAAAAGTTTCGCTTAATAGAGAGAAAAGACAGAAGAACGTGCATGCCAGTAAGTTGGAAGGACTGAGACCAAAGTCATGGACCAGGGCGGAAACCAAGTGGATTGAAATGGAACGGAATTGTCGGTCGGACGAGAGAGACGAAGAGAAAGAATGGATGGAGGAATGGACACGGTAGAGAAAAAGTTTCTTCGTTGTCAGACCATGCACAATTTTTCGAAACGACCATGAGAAGAATGTATCTGGGATAATGAAAAAGAGATTTACTTGAATCAGACAAAGGATGAAAATCAAATGAAGAAAAATTGTTTGTTAATTTTTTTAAGTGTTGAAAATTCAAATAAAATCGCAAACTAACCAAAGTCAATGACATTTTGATGCCTGAATAAAATTAACCCTTGAACCCTACATTGGGGTACAAACCACGAGAATTTTATATTCCGCGATTTTTTTTACTAGAGTTGTTGCTTTTCTAAACTGACTTTATCATGCATATCATTCTCTTCGTTATGAAAAAACGAATAGATTCATGTATAATGAGAACTCTATTATCGCATATGATAAGTATTTTACGCTAACGAGAAGATTGGGAAACGTTTTTACCCCAATGTAGGGCTTGAAGTCACAAAAAAATGATAGAAGACTTCTAGGGTTAATAGAGTTACGATAATCAGTACAATTGCTGGCTCACCGAAAATTCTTGGCAGTCCTCCTTGGCCTCCCATTGAATACAACGAGAAGCTATTGTGCCAAGACTAGTTTTTGGCAGTGCCAAGAAGTATCTTTCGTCGTCTATTAGGGGGCCAACAATTGTATCGCTTCACAACCGTTTTAGTAACCCAACTTATTTTTTTTTTACCAACGTGCAATATTTTCTTACAAACCTTAATTTTTTCTCATTAATCTCGAATAACCCAAAGCCTTTTTTTTTTAATAACCCAACAAATCCACAAAAATCCTCCACAAACGCATTTTTCAAAGAGCAAGAATCAAGAACAAGTTTTACTAAGCCAACTTATTTTTTTTTCCAACATGCAATATCTTTTAAGGCCCTAAATTTTTTCTCGTTGATCTCAATATTAATAGTACATTTTTTTGTTTCTTTATGAACAAAATGAATTGTACAAGAATACTTCGAAAAACATATTTTTCAAAGGGCATATGCCATATATTCGTATAAAAGTATATAAGAATGTACATAAAGAGCAATGTATTTGTTCATATCCATACAATTTACAACTATACACATTGTGCAAGGAGGTTGAAGCATCCCGTTCAATTGTCAGTCCTGACTCACTCTGCGTCCGATAAATGACTAACGCGGAGAAAACTAATATAGTTACTCCTACGCACTTCGTAACAATTCCAAACACGTTGGGTTTTTTTTTCTTTTTTTCTTTTTCAGATACGCTCTCTGTGCATGTTGTCAGGTCACCTCGTTTCGCTCGTAGAATTTTTACAGCTATGCGACAAAAGCTCATCGTTAATGGTAACGAGGGAGAGGGAAAATTCATTCGTAATTTTCTCACTCTCAAAGGGGTATCGAAATAATTCGAATCACGTATATAGGAAAATATTGTGGTCGCGAGATCCAGTTGAAAGTTCCTCGAATGAGTAGAAAAGAGATAACAAATTAGGAAATAGCGCATCGTTTTCATTCTTATGCCTGACACTCTCATATACAGTGGAACTCGTCGGTTATTCTCGAGGCTTTTACTCAAGAGTCTCCACACTGTATTTCTCGCCTCTTTTACTTTTACCCCCGCTCTCCGCCATTCTGCTTTGAGAATCCCCTCTGGAACACGGCCATCACCTTATAGAGCTACAGACACTACCGGGTGTCTTATTTGTACGCTATTCAACTACGCTTACCTCACTCGTTGCCATAGACAAACAGATAAACGAATGTGTGGGGCAATATGGGTCACTTGAAGAATTGCACCTTTTAACGTGTCATATATACGTTAAAAAAAAAGCAGCAATTGATATATATATATATGTATGTGTGTAAAAGAGGGCAAACTGTAGGAAGAGTGAGCGTTAATGGAGTTGAAACTTTTTGAGTAATTTATACTATATCGATTCATTGAAACAATTAATTGATAGTTTATTGATATTGTTTATCATCAAGTCAGGCTTGTTATTAATATCGAGTGACAAGTTGTCATGAATTCTTTTGTTTTTTTTCTCAAAGCATTTATTTTATTCCGAATAATTTTATAATTTTAATTAGCTGGTAGGGGAAAAATCGGTAATTATTAAAAAATAATTATTTTTGAGCTTTTTATCAATATTTTGAATCATTTAGAGTAATGTTCGTTTGGTTATTTTAGTCATTGGAAAAATTATAATTATTTTCACTGGAAACGCTATAAAAAATTTCTTAGTTGATCCGTATTACCCCAAAATACTCGTAGATCGGTGTAGAACGGTGTGTGAGTATTGTGTGTATGCCCCACTCCGTGAAACGAGCGAGAGAACGGTCTTGGTTTGCTGGCAGTCACGACCGGATCCGCAACTACGTCGTCCACGAGTAGAACCGACGACGATCGCTCTGTTGGTTCTCGTGAGCTCGGGTGAGCGAGAGAGAGATAAAGACACTCCCGCGCCTTTCTTCGCCGCGTCCACCGAGGCCTGTCAGTTGGTATCCGACCACGGACAATACCTGACAGCGGTTTACAGCCACATGTGGCTCCTAAGCGGTACAATAAGCGCCGATCACCAATATAATACGAATCGATACAAATCGATATCACGATCTACGTTTTAAAGTTGCACAAAAAGCAATTCGTGTGTACATCGATAAAAAAAGACGAAAAAAAAGTTATCGCCTGTGAATATTCCAAGTGTGTACGTTTCGTGATTGAACACAAAAGTGATAAAACAAATTTCGTTAAATATTTCTCCATGGATACAGTGATTATCGATCATGGATTACGGCTCGAATAATTCCGAGATATTGTAGGCGATGTATGTCACTGTATAAGCAGCGAGAATATGAAAAAAAAAACAAATGTTTTAAAAAAAGTATTCAATATATGAACGGAAATGACGAATTATCAAAAATATTATTTCAGTTCATATGTATGAAATATGACAAATATTCACGCAGTTCATATGCAATATGAACATCTCACATATTTGCTTTAATTTTTTATTAAACATTTTCAGGATGTTCATGAAATAGGAAAAAATATTATTATTCCGGTTCATATGAAATACGAGGAATATTATTATTCCTTTTCATATGAAATATGAACGATGTTCAAACGATAAGCAATATGAACATCTTGCATATTTCATAATAAAAAAATTCAAGTTCGTTCAAATATACAGGCAGGCGAGCATTTTCCCAGATTGTTCAGTATTTTCATGAAATATGAACATCCGCTTGTTCATTCATCATATGAGCGATATTCAGGCAGGTCCGGATATTGATAAAATATCCGGACCAGCCTGATAAAGTTCGTGAAATATACAGGCAGGCTGGTATTTTCCCAAATAGTTCAGTATTTTCATGAAATATGAACATCCGTTTGTTCATTCTTCACATGAGCCATATTCAGGCAGGTCCGGATATTGATAAAATATTAACATAAATTTAATTTGAATAATTTTTAGAAATTGTTCAGAATATTCATGAAATATGAACATAATTCGTTTCTCTTTACATTTCATGCGTTCTTCGATACTTAATATTGACGAAATTCACGATTAATGTTTAATGGATTAATGGGCGTTCATGTTACACCCGTGAAAAATGTTCTCTTGGTTATTAAATTCACCTTTTCCCGAATGTTGGAAGGAAAACAAAAAATGGGATTTATGGAGAATCAAAAGAAATTGATTTTAATATTTCAACCAGGATTGCATGAAGTAGGAACAAGTGAGGCAGTGTGTTTTCGGGCACGCTAGGATAATTCAACTGATGTCGGTGGGCAGAATTATTCAGAGCATAAAATCGACGGCGTTGCATCGCGGACTCGCGTCTTTATCGTGAGGAACATATACAGAAGTATATATAACGCGGGGGAGGATATACGGTGTATGTACTATATATATCTATATCTATATATATATATACATATATATACACACACACACACATATATATATATATATATAGGCATAAATGCACAACATGCCAAGAGAAGCCTTCGGTCTGCTCGAAATAATTATTCCTCGTCTCAAACAGGCGTTTCTCGTCACGCCCCGTGTCCATCATAGTTGTCGGTATAAAACAGAGAGAAACAGCGCATCCTCGAAAGAATTAACCGTACAAAGTATATATATATATATATACTAGGAAACGAACATTTGAAAAATCTCCGTTGATATTAAATTATGCGAGTCATGATCACGTATATACAGTAGCGAATATAAGAGACGTTTTTCTCGTCGTCCATATCATTGCAATCTCAAAATTTCTTACTTCAAAGGAAAATATGCCGATGGGCATATATAATTAAATCAAAAAATAAGTAAAAAAAACGAAAAAAAAAATGTTCCCTGATTGCATGAAAATAAATATCGTGGTAGTTTCAGTACACTATAAAAATAAATAGCTACTTAATTTTTGTTCTAAATGAGCATTTAAAAATGTAATCGTAAATAATAATTTAATTGACCGATTTTTTTTATTAAATTTTTTCCTTGCCATTTGTTCAATTTTTATATAAATTTATCGATTACTGTCCGAGTCCCGCTTCGTACAAATAGTTAATTTATAATTGCAGACAGCTAATTGGACGACAACTTGTCGCAAAACACGCGATCTTTTCGACTGAATTTTTTTTTTTTTTTTTTTTTAAACATAATTTATGATTATTGTGGATAAGTTTTTATGGTAATGCTATACATGTTTTTCCTGTATTCGTGACGGCTATGATGTAGCTTTTATTTTACACTGGCTCACTTTCACTGCAGCCCTCTCTTTGCCCTCTCGTACCCCTTCTCCTCAGTCGAGAAAAAAAAGCGTTATATAAATTATACTTGTCTCCTTCTATCTCCCCCCCCCCCCTTAACGCCCCTTTCTCTATAAACAGCATTATTCGTGACAAACTTTGTACATGGAAATTATTTACAACGATAATTTTCGCATTATTGATAGACGATTGAGAATTTAATAGAGCGCAAATTATCCGGTTGATTTATTTTTCGGTGTGAGCAACTTTTTCCTCCTGTGGCAACAGCAGAACTCGCGGTCGATCATTTCGAATAAAAATATAATTAAAAAAAAACAACAAAAAAATAATTTTAAAAGTATCAATTCACTTTGTGGTTCTCACGCGCTTCTCGTATTACCATTGCGTGCAGACAAAAAAAAATAAAATAAGTATGAAATGAAATGTAAGGATATAATTTTTGTTTCATTTTATTTTTAATAACGTGTCAAGTGTCACTCGATCATCGTGATTTTTTTTTCGTCACAGCTCGACTATTCGATCATCAATACCCCCCGTCCTCAAGTGATCGATAAAAGGGAAGAAAAAAAAAAATTACCGCGAAATCTGATTCTCTCTATTGCCTTGTCAGCTCACGCTGATCCACGTAGATCCCTCGACGATTTTATATACGCACACACGTGTTCTATATCGAGTCAATAATGTTACGGTCAGGGGGCGTTATCGCGATGTTAACTTAGTCATCAATTTTATTCTCGCCTACTGCTACACATATCCTCGTTATGTGCGGTGTGAAAATTTCATCGATCCGACCTCGATGATTTCGTAGCTGGCGATAGCGAAATTTCCACTCAAACATTGTCGTCAATTCGATATGAAAAAAGAAAAAAAATTCAAAATATATTTCTAATTACATTCGTTAAAAAATAATTCTTATATTAATCTTTATATACTCATATATATATATTGTTTAATATATAGAAAAGAAAGCATT
Source organism: Dyspetes luteomarginatus (assembly GCA_963669185.1). Lineage (NCBI taxonomy): Eukaryota > Metazoa > Arthropoda > Insecta > Hymenoptera > Ichneumonidae > Dyspetes > Dyspetes luteomarginatus. The sequence continues at coordinate 15,952,886 of OY769909.1, read as the reverse complement.
GAAAAAAGAAAAAAAAAAACAAAAGTGAATTGAACGAACATGACTTTGTAGTTTGAATATAACAACGAAGATCACCACAATCGGATCATCAGCCAACAAAAGTGATAATCATCTTTTATCAAGTGGCCAATCGAACGATTTTTATTATTATCTTTATTTTTTTTAATTCAAAAAGAGTTCGACAGTAAATTTTTCTGTCTGTGCTTTGTTTGCGTCAGTTTTTTTCAAAGTGTTGAAATATATAATAAACGATGAGTGGTTATCGACCTTATGAATAACGCGAGATCTTATCGCCATGCATTTATATCACATGAATGTGAGGTGAGATATACAGTTGAGTTATTATCGGAATAATCGTGAAAGAGTAAAAGATCGTGCGTGGTTGAAGCAGCGTGGTGGGTTAAAAATATATATATATATATATATATAGATATATCGATATATATCGATATATAAAAATAAAAATAAATATAAAATTACTAAAATGCGAAACGGAGGTCAGCCGCAACAAACTGCCGTGATGGCACCGCCACACCTCAACGGTTCGGCACAGTTCATTTCCGGCGGATACGTTGGTTACGTGCCACGTCAATCCTGGGGTCAGTATCAATCCCAACAACAACAACAACAACAACAACAGCAGCAGCAGCAGCAACAGCAACAACAACAACAACAACAACAACAAAGACGTGGAAGACCACTCTCTCATCCGCCGCCTCCGCCGCCACCGTCATCTACGACTTCCGGTCGAGAAACGAGCCAGAGACTGAGCTATCAGGGACCACCAAGCTCCGCAACATCGACCAAGAGCAACTCACTTCCGCGATCGCGAATCGGCACCAATCCACGAAGTACTGCACCCTCGGTGAGTCTCGTAAAAAAACAAACAAAAAAAAAATGGAAAGAAAAAATAAATTAAAATTCCAACCTCGAAATATCGAAGATTGGAAAAAATCGAAAACCTACAACTTCCGGCTAAAATAGTGGGAAATCTTCCGTTTAAGGTCAGAGAGGAAGGAAATATTAACTTTGTTAAAAATTCTTCGAATCGATGAAAATAAACTTGTAAAATACGCGACTTCCGGTTAGAATTTACGAGCAATTTTGTTTGTTTTTTTAGACGGTATATATATTTTTTTTGTTTACTAACTAAAAAAAAAATATCTTTTTAGAGTTTTAAAGTGAATGACCAAAAAAAATCTTCATTCTGTCCATTATTTCAAATATGGGCAGGGTAATGAAAGCAGCACCGAACTTCGCGTCGTCAATTTATTCCCCCGGAAATATATATAATGCAAAAAAGAATTGTAGGTGGGAATGAAGAATGATTGATCGTTCGATATGGCGTTGCGTCATTTCAAACTCAACGAAACATTCCTCAGGATCGATAACGCGACAAAATTCTATACGCTTTTCATGTTATATATATTTATATATATATATATATATATATATCGAAATAACCTGCTAATATATATATATATATATATATATATTAGCAGGTTATTTCGATTTGGGCGCCGAGTGTCTATAAGTGATGTCTGACCCTCCAAATAAATATGTATATTTATGTTGGAGGGGGGGTGGGGGATCACTCACATAGGCACGTTTATAAATTTAACGTATATAAAGTTTGTATGCAGGGTACAGTATGCCTGCTGTAGAATTAAATTACACCTGGAAAAAAAAATGAAGCGAAAGAAGCGCTCCGGGGCTGTTGACGGTGAGGGTCGTGGGGGGGGGGGGGGGGGGGTGAAGAGCTCACCCGACGTATTTATGGACATCTTTGAGATTCCTGAGTGTGTTAGTGTCTGTCAGTGCACTTTATTATTATGCAGTCATACACAGACACACATACATATATATATATGTATATATATATATATATATATATATATATAGTTGCATGCTGCATTCATACATATGACAAGAGTTTCGACGACCTCGGACGTCTTGGAATGGCGTCGTATCTATAAAACTCGGCATAAATTCACGATATACATAGTTTCGTGAAAAATTACGTTGTTTGCAAGTAACAAATTGACACTTCGAAAATTGCTCCACTCTGAGAAGACGTCACAACGCCTCGAATAAAATTTGCAAGAGCGTCGCGGAAATATAAAATTGATATTACCACCCAAACGATGTACTTTGCCCAGTTTTTCATAATATTAACAAACGACTCATATCTAACAATCGAGTTTATATTAAACTTTTGGTTTTTCATAACTTTTTCCTCCTCTGTGAAAATATTGTGCATGGGACCCACAACGCTAAAATTTGACCCAAAACGTGTCTGATTTTTATGGATTTGAAAAAATAAAAGCACTTTTGTTTGTTATTGAAAAAATCTAAAATAGTAAAAGTTGATGAGAAATGTGGAAAAAAAAATAAAAATTATTTGTCTTACAAGTCGCGTATAAAAATAATAATCGATGACACATAAATTCGAGATATCTAAAATGTTTGTCGAGTTTTTATGGAATTTCACATATTTGTGTGGAAAAATATTTTTATTACGAAACTGTTTTTGATATGAAGTATTAAGTATTTATTGCAAAATCGTGATGAGTCAACCGAGCGTGAAAGTATAATCTCGTCCTGAGAGTCGATCATCACCTTTACCTTCTCTCCAGCGACGATAACGCTCAGTAGCGCGTATTACGTGCAAAAATGTTTCACTCGAAAATTTTTACACGTTATCGCAAATAGCTCGAGCGAATATCTATCGCGATAGCAAATACTCGTTCGATCCTGGGAACAAAAAAAAAAATGAATCATTCCGTGATTAGTTTTTATTAAAGGAAAAAAAATCTTAAGACGAATTCAAATTTTTTTTTTATTCTCACGAAAAAAAATTTAATCACTTTTTTTATTCGATTGTCTAATGCAAAATTTTTATATTTTTCGATTTAAAAAAAATTATCATGAAAACAAATCTCTAATGGTTTTAATTAAATTTTAACAAACAATCTATATTCCGATAAATTTTCATTCAAACAAACTTTCAAATCATTTTTCTCAATTTGTGCATTTGTGAAAAAAAGGCAAAAAAAAATCATAAAATCAAAGGAATATGAGCGACGAAGCTCTTGCACAACTTGTTATTCCACAAGATGAATTTTCTCAAATGCATTTTTTGTTATTGTTGCTATTTACTCAAACGTTTAATCGATCATTGACATTATTCGATAAAAAATATTGACGAACGAAATGCAAGCATTGAAGTGCATAGTGCGCCAGTACACCCTCGATGTTTTTTTTTTTTTTTTTTTTTTTTCGTGTAATCGAGATAAATTTATCTTTGAACTGCATACTTTGTCTATATGCAACTCTCACTCGTGGCTTTTTGTGTCTACGAGTTGACTCGTCGTTTCTCTTGAATACGTGAGAAAAATTCAAGCAACTGTCTACATATACATATACACACATATATATATATTTATACATGCATATATATATACACATATACATACATATATATACATATATATATGTATATATATATATATATATATATATATATATATATATATATATATATATATACATATATATATGTATTTCTGAAATATGTTTCGAATCCAAAATCACATTCGGATGGTATATACGAAAAAGCAATCGGTAACGGTATATTCCCACATTTTCTGAGCTACAGTATATTGTGAGTAGTGGAGAGAAGGAAAGACTACGTATTTATAGGCGAAGAACGCCCGAGAATCCCGTGTGCGTGTGTCTAGAAAAGCGCGCTGTTGAGAATATCTTATGAGGGTTTAAAGGCGTTCACGTGGGAATGCTGTCAGGCGTACCAGGTGACTTTGGAATATATGAAGCATTCCGTATCAAATCGACAAAGTCCTCACCATTTTTATCTGTTTTTCATTTCACCAAATATTGTAGGAGAATACGAAAAAAAAAATTCCATACGAGTTTGAAATTTTTTTTTTCCAAAAATCATTGGGGTTATAAACGAAGTTTCCACTAGGCTGAGTGCACCAGTGAATGAACACTTCACGCGAACTATATATATATATATATAGGGATTTTAACATGGGAGTTCAATTTACTGCTACTGGATCTTAAGCGTTCATTCACTGGTGCACTCATCCTAACACTATTGAACGTCGTTGATTGTTCTGAAATTTTTACCGTAATTCGCTTGTTGAGAAGATTTTTTTTTTTTTTTCTCTTTAATCATCCACGGTGATGGGACGTTGGACTACATAATATTATTGTAGAGAACACTATCCAAATGTTTATTTTGTTAAAAGAAAAAAAATGAAAAAAAAAAATTACTATGTAGCCCTTTACGATTATAATAATCGTAAAGGGCTACATAATAATTTTTTTTTCTTTTGTTTCAAAATTTTCATTATTTCCTAATTAAGAAATAAATTTTTGGTAGAAAGAAAATAAACATTTGGATAGTATTTAATTTTTAAAACTCATTCGAAATTTTTCATAATATTTTTTTTTTTTAAATAATATTGAAAAAAAAAATCGCCATCACACATATCATTGACAATTATTTTGTAACAAAATTTTTATTCATAATTTCTGATAGAATTTTTTTAGATTCATAAAGCCAGCTGCTCATTCATGCTTTTGTAATTAACCCTAGATCGTCGTTGATTTCCACCCCAGGCGACCTTTGAACTCTATTTATAAGTTAACGGGTCATGCGTTCTAGGGTTAAACCGACTTATCAGAAAAAGGACACAGAAAATAATGGAAATATTTTGAAAATTGAAATAAAAATGATAATTTCCTGAATTTAGTGAATTTCATGAATTTCCAAAATTCGTTGACGACACAACTCAACTGACTTTCATAAAAATCTGACAATTGTTCAAGTATTTTTTTGTGTTTCCCTAAAACATACTAAAAGGAATTTAAAAAAAATTGACGGTGAGTCATCTGTCGACTTGGCCTGGAATGCGCCACGTGTAAATGTGGCTACTATTGGAGTCGCTATACGTAGTATCCTCGAGCAATAAAATCTCAATGAACCAATCACGTGGGTGATCGAATTCCAATCAGTCGGAATTGTAAATGTACGTATCATGAAATGAAAAAAAAAAAAACATAAAATCGTTTAAAACTCGTGAAATATCGTGATAATGCTGGTGAAAATACCAACTGACTAAGACGAATTTGTAAAAATTATTTTTCGTCCAGTTTTTTTTTTATTAATTAAGAAAAACAATTTAAATATTAAAAAGAAAAAATGTTTTTTTTTTATTATTTTTACTCAAATTTATATATACATTTATATTTATTTATATATATATACTCAGTAGTGAGTTGAACGATGCGTTGTGAGAATGTTCGAGGTAACGATCGAAAGACCAGTTAGCCGTGCCCGGCAAGGTTCTCTCTTATACGTTCTAACGTGCCATTAGAAAATGCTCCGGCAGTGTATATCCCGTTAGCGGGAGGCTCTGTCGAGCTCCTGTTCGTTCTACGGATATGAACTCGCCACTGTACTACCAGTTAAGTACTGGTAGAATAATGCAACATATATCTAATGTTGCACATGATTTTTTTCCATAAAATTCCCGTTATAAGGAAATTTGGGTAATTTATTTTTCTATCAAGGCAATTTTTAATGGTTGTACAATTTTTTAACACTATACACAGTTAAAAATCCATCACATAGGAGATTTTAAGATTTTAGGATATTTTAGTACCATTGGACACGTTCACGTTCAATGCAATAATTTATTTTTTTCTTCAGAAATAAATCATAAGATATTTTTTTATATCGCAAATATTCTATACCTCGGACTGGCCTTACGATAAAAATGTTCATGGCATGTTCTTCAAAACATCACAATCGAAACGAGTTTCTACATTCGATCAGAAATATCAACATTTCAATATCATATTTCGTGCCACTTCACTTGGCCATAGTCGACGAGAGGCTGCAAGTGATATTGCGTGGATATGAAATTGGCAAAAGAAAAAAAAAAAAAAAAAATGTAGAAAGGGAAAAATAAATTAAAAAGAAAACCGTTGAGTCGATTCAAAGCAAGGAAAAAGGGGCTTCGATATTGAGAGTGGAGATTAATAAATGCTTTTATAAAAGCTTCGCGTCTGTGTGACTCTGCATATATATATATTCGGTTGTGTATAAGTTTTTTTTATTTATTTATTTTTATTTCTTTTGTACATTTATTGGGAATCGAATGAATGAATATTCATTCATACACCTGCTGCGTTGGCGAGTCATTTCGTTTGATGGTGCGAGTGGAGAAATTAAATGAGTCGTGTATTTCCGGGTCCGAGAGGGAGAGAGGAAGAGAGAACGTTTCATTTCGTGTCCAGGAATAAATGAGGGGGAGATCGTGTATACCCTGGGGATATCAAATGTCCGATATATTGAAGTGAAAAAAAAAATATTGACTGAAATACATATATATATATTTTATCAATAACGAACAGAGTTGCGGAATTAATTGAACTTTTGCGAGATGGATTTAATTTTTCTTCGCTATATCGTTTTGGTCCAGTCGTTTGGAAAATATTTTATTTTATTTAATAATTTCTGTTCGAACGCTTTAAGTGGGGAAAAAAAACAATTTTTATTTAATCGTTACAAGGGGAGTAGCAATAAAAAAAAAAATAGTTTTAATTTTTATATATTTGATTTATTTATAGATTATCGTTAAACTTTTCGTTGATTAAAAAATAGATAAAAAAAAATAGTTTTCATTTTTATATATTTGATCTATTTATAGATTATCGTTAAACTTTTCGTTGATTAAAAAATAGATAAAAAAAAAATAGTTTGAATTTTTATATATTTGATCTATTTATAGATTATCGTTAAACTTTTCGTTGATTAAAAAATAGATAAAAAAAAAATAGTTTGAATTTTTATATATTTGATCTATTTATAGATTATCGTTAAAATTTTCGTTGATTATAGTCTTTTGAGCTACACTGAGAACTTTCTCCAAATATAAATCCGTGTCTATGCTATACGTTCAGTAGATAGACGTATAGAAATAACAGCGGGAGGCATAACGTAACTTTTATCGTATTCGTGTGAGCGCGATTCACGCTACGATTTTCTCGTTACGTTTCGATCAAGACACATAAATATATGTGTACAGTGAAGTATAATATTAACGTGTATACAGCCGTGAGGACGTAATGCGTTGCGAATATAAATCACGTATATATACCAAACTGGCGTAACTTTCGCGTTGCTGTTGTATACGCAGAAGCGTTCAACACGTAAAACTCTTTGCCTTCACTTGGAAATAAGCTTTAGTTGCATATATATATATATATATACTACAACAGCCAATTTCCGACCCGATATTAATTATCTACAGGGCAATGAAAAAAAAATAATAAAAAAAATATATAGATACAGTTATTAGTTATTTTTTTAATCCAGTCATTTTACCAAAATTACCTTTACCTTCACATTCACTTACTATTTTTTTAAATTAATTTTTTCTTTTCTTAAATGTTAATTCTTAATTCTTATTGATTATTTGCATTATTCTGTGCTTGCACGTTAGCCCTCTATTTTATTTGTCACATTTTCACAATTACTGGAGTTTTTTGCCGGGTTTTTATTTAATCATAGTTTTGGCCAAAATGACTATCGAATTGGGTATGAGCGGAAAAATGATCGAAATAGGATTCTGCGAAAATCAATAAAAATAAATAAATATTTCGTTTGCATTCTGGCTACGAGACTTTATTTAGTACTGAAATCGCTGTGATTTTTCTTTTCCTAATTATCGTTTTAAATCAGATACACAGAAAAAAACTCACAGCAACTTAAAAATCGATTTTTTTGAATAACTTTTCTGTTTTTATAACATTAACAAAAATTCTAATTTTTTTCTCTTTTGTGTCCTATTTGATGTGCCACTGATTACTAGAACGATCGAGATTCTGTCAAAAATCCAATAAAATCCACGCGAAATTTGACGTTTTAGAATAATCTGAGGATTTATTTGTAAAAGCGATGAATGAAATTGTAATAATTTTTTTTTTTTTTTCATATAAATAACTACATTGGACAACAATGCGTCAAGGAATCCTTGGAACTTTGCCTATTTTCATTGCTCTGTAAACGACTTTTTCCCGATATAGGGAGAGAGTGAAATTCTCTCTTTTTTTGTTGCCCTCAGTCGACTCTCGTTTAGGAACTCTCGCGTCTCGTATGAGATTGAAAGTAGGCCTTTTGCAGAAGGCTTTGACGTCTGGGACATTATATGTCTTCTTATTTACAATAATCTCCTAAAATAAATTGAAAAAAAAAAAAAAATCATTAGATAAATAAATAAAATGATAAAGACTACAAAAATTCAATTCAATTCAATTCATAAATTCTTCTCAAGTTATCAGGGCT
>OY769909.1:15892009-15939509 GCA_963669185.1 Dyspetes luteomarginatus | reverse complement strand
ACAATAAATTTGATCTATAATCGATCATTTTTATTACATTACGAGCCTCTGTTGAGAGATTCTCAATTATTAAATCTCTGAAGCTAATGAACGGCACTCTCTCCCCATTTGTATCTCTCTGAAAATCTCATCTTAATGCCCCTCACGCTTTGCCCTCAATGGCACGAGCCGTTTTACGTAACGTTGCAATTTCTCGTTCTACTATTATTAGAATGACCGACCAATTTCTTAATGGCTTGATGGTCTGATCTCTCTCTCTCTCTCTCTCTCTCTCTCTCTCTCTCTCCCTCTCCCTCTCTCTCTTTCTCTATCTCCCTGTGAGCTTTGGCTGTACACTCTTCTAATATAATGACATCACATCCCGTTTATTTTTCCACTTCCTCAAATTATTATCATTATCGTTACTATTTATCTATCTATAACCGCATAAAAATTCAATTATTGTTCGTATGAATCGGTGAATAAAAATTATTAACGTTTAATTTTTGTGTAAAAATCAAGTCTTGATTGCACACATTGTTACGAGAATGGTGGTGAGCGATAGAGTGATGATAATTCTCGAGCAACATTCAGCACACATGCCAGAATATAATTACAATCGATTATCGATCGTGGCAAATGCCCCGACGGGCAATTTCCATTTATGCCTCATTTCCCTCGCGAACAGGTTAATAATCCACAAGACAAACATATTTCCGTGTTCGACCGACGAAGAGAGAGAGAGAGAAAGAAAGAGAGAGAGGGAGAGAGAGAGAGAGAGAGAGAGAGAGAGAGAGAGAGAGAGAGAGAGGGAGAGCGCGAGGGTTAAACGAATTACGCCACGACGAACGAGGTCTCGAATTGCCTCCACCCTCGGCCCTTCATCCTCTCTCGCAATATTAGCAATTCGTTTTAATCGTATAATTAACACGAGAGTGACCCAAATTTACCATCCAGCGGTGGAAATTACCAAGTTCGTTAAATATCGAATGTACGAGAAACGTCTAAGTTTTATTGAGAACGTGCCGATGCTTCGTCATCGCGAAATATTATTTCCTTGTACGCCAAACTTTGGTCATTTTTCCGCACAATTTTTTCAATATTAAACGCGAAAAAAAAAAAAATACAATGAAAAGGAATTTTTATCTTGCTGAATAATATTTTTATCACTCGTTGCAACTGATAAGCAAACAAAGGCACGTCATCTCTTCAAAGGAAATAATTAGATTAATGAATTTCCGTTAACTTTATTTATTCCTCGATCGAAAAATTTTATGACGATAATGTAATTTATTAATTCCATTATCGTTCAATTAATCAACGCGTATTAATATCAAAAGTATCAATCTATCGTCGTCCATCAGCGTCAATGTCAATGTCTCTCTTGACTCCTCGTTATTATCATTTTCCTCATTTATTCTTTCCCCGAAATGAGATAAAACGTCGAAGCGAAAAAAAAAAAAGAAGAGCGAAAAAAGGTGGAAAAGAGCGCGAGGATGGAGAATTTTCTTTTTTAACAAAGTTCGACATTTCGTCGATGGCAAATTTCGGATCGGAGTTATGCGGGACGTGAGCCTTTCGGTTCAAAGTTTTATATATTATACATACATATATATCTATATATACAGATACTTATCGACGTCTCTGAGCATCCACCCAAAGTGCTCATGGGAAACCTCGTATAGTCTTGAGAGTGGCAGAAGGGGGATTAGTGAAAATCGACGATCTCTCGCCTCGTACGTAATGCTGATCGAGTCTTAAGGCAGAAAGAGAGAAAGGGAGAAAGAGAGAGAGAGAGAGAGGGTTTGAGAAACGCCACGTCGAACTAAACTTGTCTCATTTTCTTTCACTTCGAAATTTCTTTTACTATACTAACTCTTTTGCCCTCCTTGCCACTTCTCGTTTCCTACATACAACTTATATACTTTATCCCGCGTTCTTCCGTCACTCTCGCCGATACCAATCAATATTTTCCTATCTGTATTTTATCGATCCATCGACGATAAAAACGAAACACTTTTTTTTCGTACAAACGAACCGACAGTAAAGATACAGTAAAGAAGAAATCATATTTCAGTTATTTTTCGAATTTATTGTGCTGTCAAATTTCAGAAAAATTCTATTTTTTTTTCTATTTTTTTTAAACAAATTTCAATCAAACGTAAATGTCGAAATGAATTTTCAAATAAATGTCGATAAAAACATTAAACTTTAATTAAAATTTGATACAAAAATTTATGAAAAAAAAAATAAATTTACGCAAAAGTCAGACTTTGGTGCAAAATTGTGAAATATTAATCGATACTATTGGCTTGATATCCTCACTAGGGGGATCCAATATATAATCCGCATTGGCTTGTGTCTGTTGTAATTATATCCGACAGCGCGACGACTCCATAGGGTTGATTTTTTTAGATGATACTCAATACGATACAGTAAAGAAGAAATCATATTGCAGTTATTTTTCGAACTTATTGTGCTGTCAAATTTCAGTAAAATTCTATTTTTTTTTCTATTTATTTCGAAACAAATTTCAATCAAACGTAAATGTCGAAATGAATTTTCAAATAAATGTCGATAAAAACATTAAACTTTAATTAAAATTTGATACCAAAATTTATGAAAAAAAAATTAAATTTACGCGAAAGTCAGACTTTGGTGCAAAATTGTGAAATATTAATCGATACTATTGGCTTGATATCCTCACTAGGGGGATCCAATATATAATCCGCATTGGCTTGTGTCTGTTGTAATTATATCCGACATCGACGAGGGATCATCGCTATAGCTACACACTATCTAGTGTACATGGTTTTTGTCTTTACTTGTATGTGTGTGTGTGTGTGTGTGTCACCGCAGCTTGTACATGACGTCGTATGAACCCAATCGTTCACGGAACCGAAGTGAATAGGATCATACGGACGAGATATCGCGCGTTAATAATCCACGTACGTGATCAGGACACACACACACACACACGTACACCCACACTTGAACGTACACTTGCACGTACACTTACACTTACACGTACCCGTACACACCACACGCACGCACACACGCATACACGCGCGCGCCCGTACACCTACATACAAGTACCCGACGTCGATAGACAACGAGATGTACCAACGAGCTATGCAAGGCCGCAGGATTTTTGCTTAATCTCGTTAATCTCAGTTTATGCACGAAGAACAGACAATTAATTATCAATTATTTATTTCAAGCCTAAAAATATAATGATTACATTCAGTAAAGCACAAAGGTCAGTAAAGAACAAAAAAAAAATGGATTGCGAAAATTTTGGCTACATTATAATAGTAATAATATTAATACAATTTTGCTCTCGCGATTTTTTTTATTTGTATCTAGCCTGATTGGCTTCTTATTATATGAACTATGGAAGAACGGTCATTTCGTTCTAACGGTGACTACAAGCGGAATAATGACCCTTCTGATCAGGAGATATACACACACACACACACACACATACATATATATATATATGTAGGGGTGACAGCGCAATACCACTTTATCAAGATAACGAAGCGAAAGACTGATACAAAACGAGCATATGGTCGAGCACGATGGGTGATTACGATAACGAGGCGAGGTCCAGAAAGCACATACACACAACACTAGACAATGTCCACTCTCTCGGCTCTCGGGAGAAGAACTCCCGAGGAGAAAACTATATATATATATATATAGAGAGTGAGAGAGAGAGAGAATGATGCAGAGAGGGAAGAGAAGAGAGAAGGTGATAGAGTCAACAAGCCAACGAGAGTAAACTCTGTAATAAAGAGAAGGTAGTCTTGTGTTTTATAGAGATAGGAGGAAAAGTTAAGGACGAGACTCTCCTGTGTATGGGACAAAGTTTCATGGTTATTAGCTGATTCGCGAGACACCGTTAATTACTCGAGTACGAGTCCGTTGTGTATTATACGAATAAGTGCAAAAGCACGAAGCTCTCTTTTGCCAACGAAATAAATCTCCAAGGTAGCTGTGGCTGTTGGTACCGAAAAGTTATCTAACATAGAACATCCGGTTGTTCCAAAAACATCAGCTCACCAAAGACAAAGTAGTCTAAGACTTTTTAGTTCTGAGATAAAAATAAAAGAGAAACAAAAAATATTTAACATATTTTGCAACTCTGCCATAACTTCTCGACTGAATTTCAACTTTATCAATTACGGAAATGCCCCAATAATCCTGGTGGAAAGCAATTTTGCCGGAAATCAATTCTCCAAAAATATCTAACAAAAAAACATGACAATTTAAAAAATTACGATAATTCGTTTTTTTTTACTTCAATCGATAGATGAATTGATTCATATTATTTCATATTAGATTCATATTATTATGTCTATTTATATTTTAACGTACATTGGATGTATGAGCTTAATTTGATTTTTCTCTAATTCTCAGGGAACGAAATTATGGATCATCATGGAGTATCTCGGTGGTGGTTCTGCCCTGGACCTAATGAAGGCCGGAAGCTTCGAGGAGATGCACATAGCGGTTATTTTGCGTGAGGTGCTCAAGGGTTTGGATTATCTGCACAGTGAGAGAAAATTACATCGTGATATAAAAGCAGCCAATGTATTGTTGAGCGAAATGGGCGACGTTAAACTCGCTGATTTTGGTGTTGCTGGACAATTGACCAACACAACGAGCAAGAGAAACACATTTGTCGGTACGCCATTTTGGATGGCACCGGAAGTCATCAAACAATCGGCCTATGACTCCAAGGTACATGCTTTTTTTTTTCTTCTTCATACAATATTTTTTATATGTTCATTGACATCTCATTATTTTGTATTAATTATGTTTCATGATAAACAATTTTTTGTTTTAACGATTTTTCAATAAAATATTCAAAAAATATGTAAAATTAATTATTCTCTTTTATACTGAATTTATAAAATTATAGGCTGATATCTGGTCACTGGGTATAACAGCGATAGAATTGGCCAAGGGTGAACCACCAAACAGCGAACTTCATCCAATGAGAGTTTTGTTTCTCATACCGAAGAACAATCCACCCCAATTAACGGGAAATTATACCAAGCAGTTTAAGGAATTCGTCGAGGCGTGTCTGAACAAAGATCCGGAGAACGTGCGTAATTAAAGAAACAAACGATCAAAAAAAAAAAGAAATTGATTTTATTTTTTGCCTCTTTTCTTGACCTCTTCTGATTGTTACAGAGGCCAACCGCCAAGGAGTTACTGAAGTTTCAATTCATTCGCAAAGCAAAGAAAAATTCTTACCTCATCGATCTAATCGACAGGTACAAAAAGTGGAAATCCAAGAGAAGCGAAGAATCCGAGACTGAGAGTGAAAATTCAGACTCGTGAGTATAAATTTTCTTCTTTTTTTCTCCATCTCTTTTATGAGAAAATAAAAAATAATGAACAAATTTGAAATTGTGAATTTTTCTACAGGGAAGAATCGAAGCAGGATAGCGATATGGACGAGCCTTGGATAATGACCGTGAAAGGTCCACACGGTGGTAAAGGTGGCTCGGTTATGCCTGTATTGTCCTCTATGGAGGATCAATCGCCTTCATTAACGCTGAGTCACACGAGTAATCATCGAAATGTCGCGAATCATCAGTCGCAACAGACAAAACCTCACGCTAATGGGGCATCAAGATCGCCACCGAAAGATTTAACTCTCAATCATTACAGAAGCGAGTCGAGGGATTCTGTGCGCGAGATACAGACCAAACACACGCCGGTAAGAAAAAAAATCAAATTCCTCTTCTCATTCTCGTCTTATCTGCTAAGGGCGAAAATCCCTCAAAAGCCTCTTTTTTTTTGTTTTTTTTTAATTACCTCGTCGTAAGATAGATTTAGCTGAAGAAAAACTCATTTAATGATTTTTTCTCGCAGTCTCGACCGCACGAGGCAGCGCCACCACCACCGATCGACATTCGTGAGAATCGCGAGAGTCGAGAATATCGTGATTCGTCGCGTGACTCGACCCTCCGCGAAAGCAAAGATTCTCGTGATATACGCGAGAATCGTGAGAGAGACGGTAATACGAGAGAAAAGCGTTTGAGCAAACCTGAGCCGCCAGTCGTACCTTTGGTTGATCACAGATCCGGAGACGACAAACAACGCCCGAGAAGCTCGCAAGAGCCAAAACATCCACGTAGCGCAGCTCTCTCGTCCGTCATCTTACCGCTACTGTCAGAGGTAAATACAATTTTTTTCATAAAATTCGTCAATCGTCAATTTATATTTCACGTGGCTGGAAAATAATACATTTGGAAATAAACCTTTCGTGACTCGAAAAAATTAAGTTTCTATATTGAGTCATAGTCATTAAATTTTTCACACATTCAAAAGATTCAATTACTTCATGATGATTTTTTGTCCTAAAACTTGGCGCATCACAAGAGCTCAAGACCTTGAACTTTTTCACGAGAATGAATAAAGCAATTCGGATTTTGAGATTTTTGATTTACCGAAAAATAAATCATTTCGAGGGTTGCTCAATTTTTTCATTTGGCGAAAAACCTTTGAGATAAAGTTTTATTAGTAAAATATGATGGATAAATTGTTGAAGTATTAAATTTCAGGAAAAGAAAAAAAAAGAAAACAAATTATGTCCTTTTTTTCATATTTTTGAATATTTGATTTTTTTTTCAGCTTCAACGCAAGTATCAATATTCCACGAGGGACAATAATGGTGAGGGTATGAGCGGTGTCGGTAGAAACGGCAATGCGATAGACGAATTAAGGAGTGCCTTTGAACTGGCTGAACGTACGTCGCCAGGTATGAGCGAGGCTCTAATTCGAGAGCTGCTCAAAGCTTTGCTACCGGCCAATCACTCGGACAGCCGATTGTCAATGCTCATGGAGAAGGTCGTACTGAGGTGAGGACTGACAACAAAATCTATAATTGTTTTAATTTTTATAATGATTATTTTCTAAAAATTTTAATCGACATTTTGAATTATTCACTACATAATTATTATTTATGATTTAAGGGATACGTAGGGACGCGAGAGAGCGAGGGTTCGCAATAGATTGTGGTCCGAAAACGTATTGACGCTCTAGAGACGATCGTTTGTATCCTCGATAAGGAAAACCAAACAAGAATGTCCGTGTGAGCATGAAAATGGAGGGAAAAAAAAAACAAGACGAGAGGAAGTAAAGTCGTGAAATGCTCGCGTGAACAGAAAATGCTCGATAGAACGGAGCAAAGAGAGTGAGATGTGCCAGCAGTTTATTATGGACAATTCCTAACAACCGCAAAACACAATTATTCATCAAAAAAAAATATCTCACCACCATTAATATGCTTCAATTAAGGCGAGGCTGACTACGGACGACGATCCATTCGGATCGTGCGAGAGCCATCGAGAGAGCGAGATAGATTCTGTAGCCTCGCCTTAAATCACGACGTGATCTAATTAATCGGAAAAACAAAAATCCGCGTGTTTTTCTTCGTTTTAAATGTAACAAATCAATCGGGTATCCCGAAAACATCGCGAATAACGTTAAACGTTAACTGTTATTGATCTTTTTGTAATGAGAATTTTAATTCTTTGCTTTTGATGTGGACGAGTAACATCCATTTTCCTCGTGCCTCGAGTATCTACGTCGTTTTTGAGAGCGAGAGAAAAGAGAGCAAGAGAGAAAAGTGAGCAAGAGTGATATGATAAGAGTCGAGAAAAAAATGAGAAAGAACCTCCAGACCGCTGTTGAGGAGGCCTGGAGGGCTGTTGTAAATATGTATGTAGCGCGATAAGATAGACTTTATTATATTCCAATTGTCGACGTTTTCGCCGACTTGGTTAACTAACAGGTCCGATATGAGACAGCAAAAAAAAAAAAAAAAAAAAGAAAACTATGAAGGCGAACACTATTTTATTCGCCGTTTTCTCTCTTACTGAGACAGAGAACGGAAAAAAAAAACCATAAAATTGCATCGTTTGACCGTACCGAGGGTGAATTTGGAACTCGAATTGCTGTGCAACTGGTGTCGAATTTTTTCACCCAACAATGGAATCTAAATGCATTATTCGGGGTATAACTAGTATATAATTAGCATGTTCGTGAACCAGATTTTTTTTTAAATTCCTCGAGTACGCCATAGTGTGAATATACAAAAAATGCCACGTTGAGTTCCACACAAGCTCCCTCGGTGCTTACATACACGCTTCCAATCGTCGAGAGTCATTCTCATCGTAGACTGTCGAGTGGATATAAAAAAGAAAATATATATAAAAAAAATTACGTAAATGGAGGGAGAAAATAGAGTCGCGCGATTCAGTCGACGAACTGTTATGAAGAATTTTAGCATAAAATTACCGATGGGAATAGTATTAAAATTAGAGAAACCCGAAGGAGAATGGGGCCCGTAGAGTTTTCAATGAAGAGACGAATAAGAAAAACAAAAAGAACGAAGAGAGAGAGAGAAAGTAAATAGTGTCAAGAGATGTTATCACGTAGCTCGGGACTATCTCAGCACCGATCGTGATTTATGCTTCGTAAAAATTGCGTTTTCCCCTAAAGAAGGGAAATGAGAATCAAAGTTGGTCTCCTAACTATTAATACCGCGAGGTAAAAAGAGATGTGAATTTTATTTGTCGGTCTTT
Source organism: Dyspetes luteomarginatus (assembly GCA_963669185.1). NCBI lineage: Eukaryota > Metazoa > Arthropoda > Insecta > Hymenoptera > Ichneumonidae > Dyspetes > Dyspetes luteomarginatus. The sequence continues at coordinate 15,930,924 of OY769909.1, read as the reverse complement.
GCATTTCTACTTCCGTCTTTGCTTGATTTTGTCATCTTGAATCCTCCAACTACTGGATTGCTCCTCCAATTATTCTCCCACCTAGGTGAGAATCTTTGAAATAATAGATTTCTTTTTGTTTTTTGTTTGTTCAGTACAGCCGCTGCCCTATCGTTTATTACGAATTATCTTATTTTATTTGTTTCATCGGTTGGGTTAGGTATTTCGTTTGATTTTCATTTTTGATTTTTATTTTTAAAAGCTCATCTCGCTATTCTCGTGGCAAGGGCCAATGAAAGGCCTCGGTGAATGACCAAGTGGGACTTTAATGGTTATATCAGGATTAACGCGAGAGTTACTTTCGGGAGGATCGAGCCTTTGAATTGTGAACAGAATAATATCTCATGGGAGGCGTCGATCGTCTATCTTTTATTTTCTAATCATCTTTCTACGTGGCCATCTTTTTATTGCTTATTTTGTTGTTATCAGTTTTCTTTCTCTTTTCACCTTGATAATAGGCAATTATTAAGAACGACTTAGTTGACCGTTAAACTAAAATAAAACACAACTAAAATGGCTGACGAACATTTTCCTCATGTATACGTTTGTGTTTGTCGAAGAAAAACGAGAAACAAAAGCATCGAGGGGCTGTGATTCGCGACTCGGTCTACGTTTTTTTTTTCTTCGTCTCGTTAATTCCGCCTCTCCCTCATTTTGCGTTAGATCACGCGAATTTGGGTTCGACATTTATTGCGTTCGACATTTATGCCCGAAAAAAGAAAAAAATAGACGGAACAAACGGTGAAAGGAGGTGAGAAAAAAAAGAAAGGCACCTCTCCTTTGTATTATACTCTTGGCTAATTACCCCGTAATATTATTACCCTTATGAACATTGTGGTAACAATAAATATCGAAGTAGAGTACAATATATATATGTATATATTGTATTTTACATTAACCTTGGCTGCGTACGTTGGAGTGTATTATATTGATTGTATGTGGCATGCCGAGGGCGTGTACAAATCTTAAGAGAAAATATGAAATAAATCGATATCGACACTATATTTTGTGATAATCATTTTATCAAAAGTATCTTCGATAAATTCATAAAGGAACGGTACAATGTAGTGCAATCAAGTACGATATGGATATCATTTTTTTTTCCGTTTGCTCGTCTCTACAAAACAATGGACGAGGGAGTCAACTTTCGTTTCCTCAATTTCCCAATATCCAATTTGTATTCTATGTCTGCGATATCGTACGATCTTTGTTAATGTGATCGCGATTTTTTTTTTTTTTAATGGCGATGGTTTATGACAAATTATTTGGATTTATCACGGTTTACATTAATGCATTTGTGTTTCTTGGCTTCCATTGCCATATTATGTTTTTTTTGTTCATTATTGAGTTGTGCTACTCATTTAAAAAAAAACTGTGCGGATTTAAATCTTGAAAATTATCGAAATTCTATAGAGTTGAGAAAATTTTCACCCCAGGGCAATACCCTCAGGTTGAACGATAAGAAAAAAAAGAAAGCTTTCTCTACGAGGAAGAAAAAGAAGCTTTTTAAACCACACGACCGGAATTTCAGTGAAAACAATTAGGCGCAATAAACATACTTGAAATTTTATGTGTTCTGATATGGATAAGTTGAATAATGTACAAAAATTCCAACGTACATTATTTTACGATCTTCATAATCTTCCAAATATATGCCAGATCAACGAATTCAGTTCTGAATTCGTTGGCCAGATGAACGTTGCCCTTGTTCAGTGTTCAGTGTGAAACGGATAGATGAAGATTGAGAAACAGTGCTTGGTTTATATTTTTCTACAGTCACATTTCACATTCGATGACAAAAGTTATATAGTAAAATAAGGAAACAACAATAGTTTATGTTTTTTGCAACTATTATTTTAGTTAATACATGAACAATATTTTACCAATGAGGATGATAAAAAAAATTTGCATTTATTTCACGATGTGGTGTGTAACGCATGGGGCGTAGCGGCGTCTGTTGTACCGATTGAGCAGTCACTGCGTCTGTAGTTGACCTCAGAGCACAGGAAATGGTATAGAGGGCCGATCGAAACGCCTAATTTTGCGAGGGCACACAGTATCGGTTTATTACCCTCTCTTCTTGGTGGTTTGCATTTTCGTTGATTTTCCGAGACTTAAATATTATCTCCGTATTTATTTATCAGTATTTTTTTTCATTGAATCCGCCTCCCTCCACCAGAAGTGTGCTTTTGTCACTGATATATATATATATATATCAGTGGCTTTTGTACATTATCGATACTATCGATTCTTTCGCGAGCTGCTGGGTGGAGAATATTTGTCGCGCATGCGCCTTACCATCGCTCTGTCAGCTTCCGGTTTGCTTCGAGAGAATTAACGAGAAACGAGACTCGTGTTTCGTGTCGTATCTATCCCCTGTTCGCTTTTAGACTATTCCTTCGAATCACGATAAAATTGTATTGTATTACGTACTTATTATGTACGTCGTGCACACCCAACGGTGGTGATCGTCGGCTAATGATGACGAATTATTTGTGTTTATTCTGAAGAATATAATAATAAAAAAAAAAGCTAGAGGGAAGAGAAAAACGAAAATAAGAAACCGATCGGAAACGGCGAGAAGTTTAATTGGGCAGAGTTTGGTGAGTAGAGCAAATTCGATAAACATATAACCCCATTTTTGTCATTTATACATACAACCGGCCCGATGGGATGATCGCATATATGTGTTTTTGGTGCTGCTTGGCAAACCGGGTGGCCATGTTGCTTGGCCCATTGCATCGTTACGGCGTCGACGCTCTACAGGGCCTCACATTTTCTTGAATATTTTTTTTATCTCCTGCAACCAAACGACGACCATTTTGTCGTCGATATACTGTCCGACGAATATCATAATTACGGCAGTTCAGTACATTGTCAAACGCCAACGTACGCATCAGAGTTACGTGAAGGAAATATTACACGCTTATGACCGAGAACAAAAAAAAAACAAAAAAAAAACGTTAAACGCGAACATGGAAGCTTGGCACTCGGTTCGTTTACGCATGCACAAATAAAAAAGCTTTGACGACAAGGTGTGTGTACGTGAAAGGGAAAGTCTTCCTCATCTGCCCCAAACAGGTAATGAGAATGAAGAAACGAGAGGGAGAGGAAACGAAACGAAATATAAATATAAATCGAAGAACGGTTTTTCGATCTTTTGCTAGACACACTTTTTTAGGTAATCTGAGAATTGCAGCATAAAAATAAGGCTGTATGATGTCGAGCAAAAAGGGTGTCTTGAGAAAGAAAATAAAAAGAGCTCGAAAGAATTTTGTGGAAATAACAAAATGAGAGTTAAAAAAAAAGCAACAACAACAGAGTTCTGAATTTTTTTCTGTGCTGCTGCCTCGGGCAGGAATTCGTTTTTTTAGGTGACTCATTGCGAATTAACGGATAAAGAAAAAAAAAAAAAGTCTTTATGCGGCATTAATCATAAGGACTGTTCGAAAGTGTTTGATGCACAATTTTTCCCATGGAAAGTGCATTTTTGGGAGGTTTGATTTTTTTTTTTTTTTCTAATTCCAAAGAAGGAAGTCGCACATTGTTAACGAGCGAGCGTTCAAGGTGGATTTTTTTTTGTCATCGACATTGGGCATTTTTGAAAACTTGGATCTCCGACAGTCTTTGCAGATTAGGTGGGGGAGACGCGAGCGCGTCATTTGAGTTCGTGGACTCGATGGATTCGATGGATTCGCGTCTGGTGGCGCAAGCATTGAATTATCATGGCCAACAGCTGCAGAAGGTTTGGGAGGGTGAGCGTAACGAGAATGAACTGGGAATGCTCAATCTCAAAGAACCGAGCTTTGAGATTTATCAACAACGTCAAAAGACTCTTAGGTATATTTTACAATTTTTTTTTTAACTGACTAAATTTTAAAAAATCATCGAAAATACCCAATATTTGATTTTACATTGTTGGAAGAATTTTGAGATTTTTATGAAAATCGATTAATTCCTAAATTAGCTCCCAGGAACTGTGAGCTTGACCATTCAAAAATATTTCAACCCCCTACATGTGCGCGAAACCTAGTAGTGAAAATGAAAACTAAAAAAACATGGCGCACAAAAATTTCAACTATAAGCCCAATAATTTATTTTGCAACAGATTTTAAGAGTTGCTGATATGAAATGAATTCATTATCCAAATATCTCTCGAGACATTTGAATTTAGAACATGCGATTATCCTATGAATTATCCTATCCTAGGAATTATCCTATAAAGCTGATAAATTTGAGACTAAATATCCGTTACAATAAAACTTTTTGAGTTTCTCTACATCGATATCACTTTTTCTGACATAAAATCGATGAATCCACAATTTCTTTTCATGCGCCATCTTTGCATCGGCTACAGCGCCATCATCGTTAATACATTTTTTGCAATTTGAGGCGCTTCCTAGTTCGGAGCATCAATGAGAACGTTCTTTCAGGAACTTGCAGCTTTGAGAGCTAATTTAGAAATACACCCTATAGATTGTAAAATTATCGACGAAACAAAGTATTCGTGGGATCTTAGCAACAAAGCCTGGAACTTTCCAAGATGGCCGTCTTAACGCGTTTGTTTAGCAACGTAATATATCAAGGTGTAACTTATCAAGGATAAGTATATAGGATGAAAAAAAAAAACGCAGCATACAAACCGAAACATTTTTATTCTTCCACGGATATTGTCGTTTTTATCTCTAAAATTCATTTTTATTTACTATTATGACCATCATTATTCTGCTATAATCTTCGTCATTGAATTTTATTTTTGAGTGCGTTACATTTGCGTTTTTCAATGCAAGGGAAATTGTAAACTGGCTTATGTTGACTTATGTCCACGATAAATTTGGGACAGAAATTTTGGGTATTTTCCATGTTTAATAAAAACAAAAAAAAAATGTTGACTGACAAAGATATTTTGTGATAGCTTTGGAGACAGAGGCAAGAGGCTCAAGCTTCAACAGTTTATCGCTAAAAAAGCGGATGCCCTTTATGATAAATCAAATCTCGAAAAAACCGTCGATCCTATCAAGCAGGAGCTCGGCGATGAAGGTAATTGTATATTATATTATATTTTTAAACTCGTAATTTGTCTTTCAAAATAATTACGATTAAATTTATTACTTTTCAGAGTTTTATGCTACAATGCCAGGACTTGATTCTTTTGTCACCATGGAAAAGTCGCAGCGCATTAGGAACTTTTTAGAGGTAACAATCATATTATTATTATTAACTCATTTTCTGATCCCACTCCGGATTTTTTGCCATTTGTTGGTGTGATATGTCGCGAAATGAAATGAATCTAAGGATCAGACTGCAACTGTTTGCGTATCTTTGAAAATTTTTACTCTTTAAGGGGGTTTTGGTGGTGACGCGATATTTTGATTTTTCGCTTTTTTTCGATGTTAGTTTTAATTCAAGCTAGAGTAATCGAACCTTGTGAGACGATGTACAGTGTCTGATGGAAGCGATTCAATGTCGATAAACTCAACGTGAATGAATTATTTGCAGAGTTTGGTTGTCGGTGACGTTATTTACGCACAAGTTATGGGTAAAAGTGCCGCTGGACTTCTTCTGAAGATTTTGTGCAACTGCAGTGATTGTCCTCGTGTCGTGACAGATCTTGGAGTTAAGGTAAAATTCAAACAATAATATATTTGTTGTCTTTGTTGATTGTCTTGTTGTAATTTCATTATATATGTATTTATTTATTGTTAATTTATTGTTTTTTTTTTTTTGAATGTAATCGCCAGGCCCTAATACTGAACACAGCCACAGTGCCTGCTGTGGACAAGAAGGGCGTGACAAGAGGCTACATGGCTAATGATCTGGTCTGCGTCGTTGTCAGTGAAGTTAACGTTGAGGCAGAACGTGTTGTTGCTGTTATGAACGTACCGGCCCGTGAAGGCCAAGTTCCTCACCCGCCTATGGGTCTTATTCATTCCGACGATTTACCGGAAGCTTACAAGTAAGTCTGAACAAAAAGAAAAAATTTTAAACAAAAAGAAATAAGTAAAGAAAAATTCTAACACTTTGATTTCGTTAAATCACATTCGGATGACATTCCCTTGGTTTTCAATGGCCTCGATTCAATCTACTAGCATACATTCACAATTTTGTAGTAATTCCTTCACCGCTTATATATGGAACGTTCCACGCCAAATCGACCTGGATGAGACCCCCTCCTGAATAGAAAAAAAAAATCTCATTTTAGTACGATTGAAGTGACACAAAAAAATACAACGCAACCATATTTTTTATATTTTTGAAAAACCGTTTTCTGGACCTTCACGACTTTTTTTTTTAACGATAAAAATGTGAAATTTACACTCTTAGCCATCACCGATTTTTTTTTCCAATTTACACAGTAAATGCGTAGATAAAAAACGAAATTTCTGAGTTGTTTTTCTACAATTGTAAAATACAACTGTAGACGTCTTTCTAATAATCTCAATAATTTAATTCTTGTTGACGCATTTATCGTGTAAATTTGTATAAAAAACAGTTGAAATTTTTGCATTATTAAAAAACAAATATAGCTGCAAAAATAATGTTTTGATAAATTGGAAAATTGATTTGCGTTATTTTTTTTTGTCACTGAGATACTAAAAGACAATTTTTTTTTTCACCATTGCGAGTTTCACAAGCAGTTCAACTTTGCGTGAGATGCTCCATATGCACTTTGCTTCAAAAATTTGTGCGTGCGGCTAAAAAAAAAAAATCGAAAATCGAAAATTTCTTCATAAATTGGTCGGTGTATTTCCTTTGAATTTACTTTAGTAGAAGCACATAGTAAAATTGCCGTTTGGACTTTATCGCGAGACTCGTAAATTTAGCGATTTGAATTCCGTTTGGGTTGAAAAAAAATTGATAGTTGGCTAATTTATTTATTTTTGTTATTTTTTTTACATTTCTCTTCACATTTCTCGTTATCATTATCCCATTGTAAATCTCGTAAATTCATGGGGAAAATGTGACTGATGAGACCAAGAGTTGATCGAGGGTCGTTCGGTATTAATTTTATCATGTGACTACTAACAAACAAACAAAAATGAAGATGTAACGAAGAAAAAAAAAATAGAAAATTTTTGACCTCTGTAAACATTTTTATGAATTTAGGTGTCCAGACACTCTATGTTGCGTTAAAAAAAAACAAAAAGTTGACAGTCGTAATGATGATGAGTTAATTTACAAAAACAAACAAACAAAAAAATACGATGTCGTACGAAAAAGACTTCCTATTGACTATTGGTCGACACGTGGCCTGTGTTGCTGCGAGCACATTATATCTACGGTTGTGATATATTCGAATATCAAATGCACCAGATGGCAAAATCATATATATATGTGTGTATATATATATATATATATATGTATGTATACGTATGTAAAAAATATATATATATAAAAAGTACAAGTAAAAACCATCACTGACCGTTTATGGTGCAATACAATCGACTGTGAAATCGATAATCGAATCTCGAGATTGAAATTTGCAGACGTCGGAGGGGCTACCCTGTGATAAGATTTTCTCTCGTCTCAGATGGTAGGTATATAATTCATGTTCTCGAGAGTTGTCTGGTCTCACGATTTAAACTGCACACTTTACGTACACAAGTGTAATTCCCATTCACTAGATGTTGCATTTTTTCCTGTCTCAGTTGTACTCTCCAAATACGTGCCCACGAAAGTTTGACGAGAGACCAGGCAACGTCAAGGTCTATGAAAAATAAAAAATAAATAAAAAAATGAAAAAAAGTAAAATAAAAGAATGATTTTACTCTTGAGCCTCCAAGGATCTCGAGCCTTTGTGGCAAATGATATTAATGCATCGTTTAAACTTACAGCTTGTATTGAACAGAGATATAGATGTCGTTGAAAATTGAACACCGCTGAAATTGTTTTTTTTACGAGAACAAAAAAAAATGCAATAAAAAAACAACAACAAAGCGTTAAGATTTTTTTGGTCGATGGAAGATAAATATACTCAGGGCTATGCAAATTTATTTTATCGCACCGCAAACAAACGAGAAAAACAGGCAATGAAAAACCTTGTAGACGTCGATGATAGGCTTTGTGCTTTTGTGTTGAGAGGGAAAGAGAGAGAGAGAGAGAGAGAGAGAGAGCGCGCGCGAGAAAGAGAGAGAGAGAGAGAGGGAAAGAGACAGAGAAAAAAATCTATGATTACGAAAACAAAAACTTATATAACAAAATATAAAAGCGTCTTAACGGTGTAAGAAAGGTGAGACGAGTTTACGTTATAATGAAGGTTCTTATCAGTGTATACACTTTTTAGGATGTAAGATAATTTTTTATTTTTGTTTTATTATTTTTATCAAGATTTTATTATTGCGAAACAAGAAAGATATGAATTGTTTGGTACGAGGCAACTTGTTAAAGGTGAAAATAGGGATTCAGATTTGAGACTAATGTCGAAATTTTAAAAAAAATATGTACAAAAATTATTATTTTTCTTCATAAAATTTTGAAAGAATACATTTTATTACCAAAATGAATAAGACAATTTGAAGAATTTTTGACATTAGTTTCGTATTGTCGTATAATACATGTGTACCGAATAAAAAGATCTGAGAGAAATATGGATCCTACGAAGAACAAGAGGGAGAGAGAGAGGGACAAGAATTTATCCAAATTTAATGACCGAAGAGAGGATAATTTTGTATCGATAGATGGCAAAATCATACGTGCGAATGGCAAATGAAATAGACGACGAGTCATCAACAGGAGGATAAAAATTATTTTAAAAAAGATGGATAAACCCACAGGAATATGATATGGACCATGCCAGAGGATGAAAAATGAATAGAAAAATCAATCATGTCTTGTAATTCGGTTGTCATGAATTATTGAATCTCACATTTTTACGATTAACGAAACGTGCCTCGTTCCATTTGCGTTTATATTATGTTACAATAATCTTTATTTTTAATGGGAGAAAAAAAAATATAATAGTGGGTATCACTCGTAAGAATGTGAATCATTGACGTTGTATCTCGCTTTGTGATGTAGAAAAGCATTGGACAACAAAGGGCAGAATTATGAAACGATGTTGGCGAATAGCACTGGCTTCAACAATCCGAACAACATAAAATATCTTTGTGACTTGATGGCTCTTGGAAAGGACAGCTATTCCAATATGGTGGGCTTGAGGTAAGATTTTCGTTTGATATGTAGAATTTTTATCGAAATAATGCAAATTCTGATCAATTACCTGGTGTGACTGGTCAATGAAGAATTTTAAGCTCATTGCCGGCCCATTGCCAGTTGTTTGCTTCAAATGGTCAATTTTTATTTATTTATTTTTATTAATTCCTCGTGTCTTTACAGAGAGCGTTTTCCACCAAACGAGTATGCAAATGAGCTGCGACAGACACAAGCGAGCAAATGGGCTTTTCGTAGTGTCGCCGAGGGTATCGATCATTTCAAAGCCGGACGTCATTCCGAGGCTTTTCAGTGTCTCAACAAGGCGCTGACAGTCGACCCAAAAAATGTCGAGGGCCTCGTTGCTCGTGGCGCCCTTTACGCAAACAGCGGAAGTTTCAAGAAAGCGATAGACGATTTTGAGACGGCATTAAAATTGAATCAAACACACGCGAATGCTCGTAAATACATGGCCGAGACACTCGTAGCGCTTGGACGAAGTTACGAGGATGAGAAAAAGTACGAAGAGGCTCAAAAGGCTTATGAAAATTGTTTGGCAATAGCGCCGTATCACGAGGAAGCGAGAAACTCAATCGAGTATATAAAATCAAAAACTCTCAATGCAACGTTAAATCCATTGGAGACTTTCAAGACTTTTGACGCCGAACCGGAAGTCACAGATAACAATAAAAAGGAGAAGAAAAAACGTAAAAAGGAGAGAAAGTCACGCTCGAAGAAACGTCAGAGATGGAGCTCGAGCTCGAGCTCGTCGTCGAGTGGCTCATCGAGCTCGACGAGCTCGGACTCGAGCAGCAGCTCGTCCTCCGTTACTTCCGGCAGATCAACCTCGAGATCGCCAAATCGCAAGAGAAAACACAAGAAGGAACATCGTGGCTCACTTTCGCCATTGAGCAAACGCATGGCTCAGTACAATAATCCACCTGCTGCATCGTCAACGGCACTCGATGTTCTAGGACCTCCATCTTATTCGGGCAATTCGCGCGAAAAGCCCGAGGATTACGAGACCAAAGTACGAAAATTCTTGGAACAAACCAAAGATGATTCTGATTACGAGGACAAGGTAGGAACGATAATTCTTTTTTTTTTTTTTTGTTTTCTTCTTCATTGAAATGATCAAAATGTCATTTTTTTGTTCTACTTTGTCGTTGTTTTTTATTTTTGTTCATCAGGTACGCAAGTTCTTGGAAGAGACTGCAAGATGGAAGCGTGAGAGAGAACGAGAAAAGGAGAAAAAGCACTCAGAGACGGATAAGTTGAAGAAGAAAAAGAAAAAGGAGAAAAAGGGCAAAGAGAAGGATAAAGATGAGAAGAAGAGTCGCAAGAAGAAGAAGAAGGAAGAGCGCAAGAAGCGCAAAAACAAAGATAAGCTCGAGCGTGATCTCGAGGCATTGAAAAAATCATCTCTGCCCGATCTCGAGCAACTTGAGTCAAAGCTCAGCGCTTATTATGCCAAAGTCGAGAAGGAAACGGCTGTTCTCAAAAGGTTAGCATTTCTCATTCAATTTTTCATCTTTTCCGTACTTATACCGTTTAATAGGTTCACTCCCCCTCTCCCACCTCATAGTAAAAAAAAAACGCACCGTCATCTTTTCATCGAACTTTAATCAAAATGCCACGAAATTCTCATTCATGGCTCATTTGCATCGTTTTTTTTGTTCTCTTACATTTAATAGGTATGTAGAACTGTATAATGACATGCCTTCCCCTCTTAGCAACGCGGAAAAGCTTGCTGAAAGTTCACGAAGAGAGGAGGAATTACATCGCGAGAGGGAACGCGACGATTCCTCAAAAAGTTATCACGATCGCGAGTCACGCGGATCAATGACGTCCCAGCAGCGTAAAGGTAATGAAATATTTGAGCTAAATTATTGAAACAATTCATCAAGGACATAAAATAAAAATAACGAAATTTAAGAATGTGGAGAGTCATTATTTTTCTCACTTGCAGAAAGTTTTGCTGATCATTTCGCGTTGTTGCCATTTGCAGAGATCCAGAGAAAACCTCTTACTGATATATTCGATCAGGAATCGCAGTTGATGCATTCGGAACCGAAATTAGCGCCTCTCGACACAGCCGCATTGAACGCCAAATGGAAAGCCGCCCAAGCTGCGAGGTATGATTCTCATGTCTGTCAATAATTACGCAATTTTAGAGATCTCGAGATTTTTTTATTATTTAAATTTTGGCAAAAAAAAAAAAAAAAAAAAAAAAAACCAGAAAAGCTTTATCAGCAAGTAATAAAAGAAAAATGCTTCGATTTTTAATTACTGATTAAATCGTATCTCGATGTTCCAGGCAAAAGGACAATCACGCAGGCAAATGGCAAAACATAGGACCGGAAAAGAAGCTTCACGCTCATCCCGACAGCGAGGATGCTAATGACAACGACATTGAGGAAAAATTGCAACGTGCAGCGTTAGAAAAATCAATGAACGTTCGAAAGCAAATGCAGCGTGAACTTGTTGAAAAGCGTGGAAATCAAACGATTCCTCCTCCTCAGCCGCCATTACCAAAAGAGCCACCATTGCCGAAGCAAGGACCGATAAAATATCCAACTCCTCAGCCACAGGGTAAATTTCCCACGTACAAAGATGGCGGCCCGAGCACACCGCAATTGTCACAATCGGGAATGGGTAAATTTGGCCCGAACGTTGGTAAATTTCAGCCAATTGGACAGTCAAACAATGTTAATCCACCGGAGCCACCAGGACCACGTCCACCATCGGCAAAGTCACAACCGACGAAAGGTCCGCGAACCGATTCCGACAGTGAAAATGAGGCAAGACAGCAAAATCGTCGTAATTCAAAAAAACGCGATGCCGGAGGAATTCGCGGTGTTGTCGGGAAACGAGCGAGTCGGGATCGTCCGGCAAAACGTTCACGTTCACGTTCGCGAAGTGCCTCGAGCTCAGCCTCATCAAGATCACGAACACCGCGACGTTCACGCTCTCGATCATACTCGAATCGACGCTCTGGCAGTTATGAGAGAAAATATAGTCGTTCGCCATCAGGAACGTACAGCAGATCACGTTCGAGGTCACGATCGCGCACTTACTCGCGGAGTCGAAGTCGCAGCAGATCGGGCGATCGTGGCTATTACAGAAAGAGACAATTTCGCCCTTACAATAATCGTGGCACTTATTACAAACCAAGATTTCAGGGCTTTAATAATCAAAATCATCGGGGCGGTAGTGGCGGCGGTGGTGGTGGTGGTGGTGGCGGCGGTGGCGGAAATAACTTTCAAAATCGCAATCGTTTTTACAACAATAATCAGCAACAACACAACAACAATCGTTTTGGCAATCGACGCGGTTACAACAATAATAATCGCGGTGGTCCCAGAGGTGGACGTGGTGGGGGCAACAATCGTGGTGGTGGAGGACGCTTCTTTCACAATAACAAACAGGGATTTCGTGATTTTCGCGATAGACGAGATTTTCGTGATAGGCGAGGAAATTCACGAGATCGTTACAGCGACCGCAGCTACTCGCCAGATCCGATGAGAAAAGTCGACGAGGCCAAGGAGAAAATTAATAAAATGCTCGAGGGCGATGATGGTAATGATAATAATCATCGTAACGAAGGAAGTGGTGGAACAGGAGGAGGAGGAGGAGGAGGAGGTGGTGGAGGTGGAGGATCAGGATCAGGATCAGCTCCGACAGCGAGCAAGAGACAGGACGGACCATTGAGCGAGGGGGAGGAAAGAGATGACGACGACTACGACAGATGGGGCCCCGGCGAGGGTGGCGAATCAACCACCAAGGTTGGTTAGTGGTCACAAAAAAAAAAAACAAAAACAAAAACAAAGAAAACATTTCTCATGCGTCGTTAAAGTAATAAATCCTGGAAGAGATGAAAGTAAGGAGGAAAAGGTATGTGTTGCGTAAATTATCGCCAATTTATCCGTGTGGAGATGAGAAAAAAATGTGAAAGATTCACCGATCCGTGACTATTGAGGATGATGATCGAGCGAGGCGCAACGGCGGGGATGTTGATGATGAAAATTGAAAATATGTCAATCATTGTTCACAGCGAAGGAATGAAAAGTAAAATTAAAAAAAGAAAAAGAAACAAAGTAAAATGAACGATTAAAGGCCCAACTTGGGGGGGGGAGCTGGAAAGTTCAATCTTATGCGACATTTTTGCTGATTGCTTGTCGATTAATAATTTAACGATTTTAAAATCTTCAACAAATTGGCATGAATCATAAGATTTTGTCTCTGTCGTATTTTTTCGTCGATTGCGATAATTCCTCTTTCAATAATGATTGATTTTTAATTACAGGCTTCGTCGAGTTTTCATTGTAATTAAGATAAAGAAAAATTAAGATGAGAAATTTTCAATTGTCGTTGTTTATCAATCGATGAGCTTAATGATGAGGGAAAAGCACTTGACGAAATTGTAAAATAAATAAACAAAAAAAATTCCAGTTCCCTTGATCTCGTTTGTTGCCAGACCGGAGTAATCGGAGCTGACGATGGTAAATCGGACGACGGCCAGAATCGTTTCATCGAACGCATGAAGATGCGAAGCAAGAACGTCTTCATTAATCGACACATCGCCGCCAAGATCTGGAAGGCGATTTAATTCGAAAAAAAAAACAAACAAAAAAAATTGTACTGGATCGGACCGAAAAAAAAAAAAAAAAAAAAAAAAAAAATATCGGGCGGAATCGCGATAATTTTTCAATTTTTTGTTATTGTCACACTCGAACGTCGCTGTACGTTATCGCACAAGCACGAAAAGTTTGGAGCTACGCTCGCGAGTTTGTCCACATATGATTGACGACGAATAATTGCACGTAAGAAAAAAAAAATGTCCTCACGATCGTCGTTCTCAAGAAAGAAAAAAACCAAGAGAGGCAGATACACAAATGGAAGGGGGGTGGGGCGGGGGGGGGGAGGTACAGAAGAAAAAAAAATGAATATTCTAAGAATTTTACATCGCTTAAGCCTAAACGGCCAATTCGTGTCATTTGACACTATGCTATCGAGCATCTTACAAAAATGCATTCACCGATAATTTTCCTCATTTCGTTGAGGACAGGGATAAATAATTCTGAGGAAAGAAAAAAAAAAAGAAAAAAAAAAATATCGAATCAATCGTCGATGCATTATTTCTAACAAAAATTTCGATAATGGCCAATCGTTCTAATTATTCCAATTTGCCATTTAGAATTTTCCTCTTTTTTTTTTTTTTTTTTTTTTTTTTTCCAAGTATCGATATTACTAATCGAAGTTGCGATACTTATTTTACATTGTAGCGATGTAACGTGTTTTACCGATGATTTAAAGCACTGGAATTTGTTGTATGTACAATGAGTTGCTGTACGATTTACGGGAGAGAAAAGAGCGAAAAGTAAAATCCCGAAATATATAACATTAATTGTCAAGAATAATCGTCTACTATGAATTATTACTTCCTGCATTGATACATTTAATTTTGAGCATGCAGTATTTCATGATAAACCAGTATTCGAATCGAGTACTGTTATCAGTTGTTTTTTTTTTTTTTTTTTCCTCTTCTCTATCACATCTTATTTACTTATGAATATTACATTACGAAGTTAATTTGCATTAAGCTGATGTGAAACGGACTCAATTGGTAAAAAAAAAGGACAATTATTTTCCATGCTGCCGGACGTTTTGACGAAAATGAAAATTCTCATAGAATTCCCATAAGAATTTGAACGATCTTGGAAATATTGGGCATGATGGAGAATAATTTCACACAATCTGAGCAAATAATTTCGATTTCACTGTACTGATATTGCAGAGTTTGCATCAATATAGTAATAATTAAATCGCATGCTCGCATGCTCTTGGCCTATAAAAATTAATGCAATTTTTACGACCAGCTAGATTGAGATTGATAATAAAATTTTCGACGATACAACGAGCGTAAAAAAATTGCACCTATCTAATGCTTATCAGAAGAATTCTTTATTAGGGCCATTCATTTCTGGTGAACACGGTCGGAGCTCGGAGAGTAAGTAATTACTTTTTTATTTCTTCTTCGTGATATCAGCATGGTCAGTTTCGTATCTTTATTCGTGTGCATATCCGTCAACGAATTTTCATTCGTGACCCATTCGTAGAAGCGAGTACGCCTATAAAAGGTCTGTGTCGACGGGAGAACGTCAGGCATTCCACGACAAAGCAGACACAGAGCATCAAAAGCCATGAAGTCCAATACCGCAGTTCTGCTTTTGCTTTTAGCTCTGGGCGGCTCAGTAATTCAGGTCAGATGCAGCTCGCCGAAGAATAGCACGTCGAAGAATAGCACGTCGAAGAATAATACGTCGTCCATAGATGTTAAGAATGTCACTAGTGAGTACTCGTAATAATTAAATTATAATATTCATTTTTATTTAATCAGATTAAATTTTTATATATTTTTTATTTATTTTTTAATACCAGGAATTCATGAATAATTGATTATTTTGAAAGACCAAAAGCAATCAAATGTGTTCGCGGTTGAAACA
This sequence comes from Dyspetes luteomarginatus, assembly GCA_963669185.1. NCBI lineage: Eukaryota > Metazoa > Arthropoda > Insecta > Hymenoptera > Ichneumonidae > Dyspetes > Dyspetes luteomarginatus. The sequence continues at coordinate 15,915,229 of OY769909.1, read as the reverse complement.
AATGCTCTTTTTCAAATTGCAACATCAGTGATAAAAAATAATTAAAAAATCAAAAAGCACGTTTTCCGGAATTACTAGAGGAAATTTTTCAATTCTTTTTTTACATTGATATCGGAAATGTGAAAAGATTTCTTTTCAATTTTCTTCTTCACTATTATCAATTTCTTATGACGTTTTGTACTTAATTTTCTTCGCAATTGTTGAATTTTTCAATGCCATTCGATTCACTGGTCTTTCTGATTGATTTTTTATTTTTATACATCTTTTTAATTGGATTATCAATTTTTTGCAAATATTTGTCAAAACCCCCCTGTACTTTCGTTTTTAAACGTTGTTGAATACCCTCAGAAAAATAGCAATTTCAAGATGAATCAAACTCCATTCTTTAATTAAACTTGCGGTGTTTTTAAAACGCTAAAATTTAAACGAAATTAACTAAACAACAGGAAAGCTACAACTTTGCAAGTTTTTAAGAAATGGTCGAAAAAAATGGAATTTATATATTTTTATTTTTCGTATTCTGATGACTATCAGACTGGAAATGTCCTGCTAATTACTGATCACACCGGACTCCCGTACATAATCTCATAATTTCTATACGAAAAAGAAAAAGTAAACTTTTCATGCATTTTTTTTTTGTTCATTTTCAAAAGTTTATTTCATGCGTTTTTTTGTTCATTTTCAAAATTTTATTTCATTATCCCATAATGATACAGAAAGCAGTCATACAGCGTCCAGCGACGACGATTGCCGTAAAAACGAAGTATTCGACAAGTGCTCGGCGAATCCTCGTTGTCAGAGACACTGTGGAAATCTCAAAGGGCCACTTCCTTGTCCAAAGGTATGCACTGCGGGTTGTATTTGCAAGAAGAATTTCATACTCGACAAATTGCACGGTCGTTGCATTCCCAAAGATCAATGTGGAAAGGTTAAACATTAACAATTCACGAATTATTTCCGTTGATAAACAACGAGATTGCACCAATTAATTATCTCACATCGATTAATCTCTTTTCGATTGTAACCGGTTAATAAAAATCATACATCAAATTATGCACATGGATAACGAAAATTGTGTATTTTCTTATTCCTATATTGTAGTACGTCTCTTGCAATAAACATTTTTAATAAATTGATCATATATATATAACAAAAAGTTAAATAAACAAAATAAAAATCTTACGATAATTGGAAATTTTCGTAATTAATTCATTGGAGTATGAAATGCATTTATATATACTGCTGCGAGGTGGGGAAGAATTCGCGATTCACGCTCAAGCTATCAGAGTGGGGATAGAAGCGCGCAACTTTATAGCGTGTTTGAGATGGCTCAGTTTCGCGGCAGTCGTTTCACGTGAGCGGCACGCGGCTTTCCTGGATTCTCGTATTTCACAGGCAACGAGATGCACTCTCCTTTTATGAGTTATCAAAGTGAATTTTTTCCGAAAAAAGAAAAAAAAAAAATACAAAATACTTCATTTTTTATTATTTATCAATTAACGTTCAGCTTAATAATTTTTCGCTATGATTTATTTCAAAATTTGTGAATAAAATTATTCATTTTTAGAGACGAAATAAAAATTACTTTTCATTTATACAATTTATCCTTGATTCAGTGCTTCTTTTTATTTGTTTTTATTTTTTTTTTGCAATTTCGTAAATTAACCGCAAAGTTATGTGATAATTGTTGGTTTGTGCCAAAGTGCGAGTTATAGATGGATACTGGAATATCTTGAAGGTCTTTATTGTCCAACGTCAACAGTGGTGAGAAAATAATTTTAATATAATTAATACGAAAAATGGGATAAAATATTGTAAAATGAAAAAAGATTTAAAAAACAATTACGTTAAGAATTTTACGAATAAGATCGTTTTAGAAATAAATTAATGCCCCATGACCCCGATATAACTAAGACACTCTCGATAATTAATTATCGATGAATAATTAATTTTGTCAAATTTTTTTATTTTTTATTAGTAAAATAATTTTAAAAAATTATACAAAGTTTTGGAGAAGTCGAGAAATTAAAAGATCGCGATCGACTGGTCTAACGTTCCGAGATATATATGCGAGATTTCGCCATTGTCAACTTTAACGAGCTGTATGCAAATTACAAATGAAATTGTCAGAGGCAGACTCGCTCGATCTCCATTCTTCGCTGGTTGATGGGGGCACAATTAGATGAGCTTTGTCCGTACGACCGAGCGTTGTCCGATCGTACACGCGAGCAACTTGAGAGTTTCAAGCGTGTTAAACGGACCACCCGCCAACCCCTAATGTTTGTATCCGGTCCGCGGGGAGGCTTACAAACCGCCAAGCTTCCGACTTTTCCATCATGAATCTCGTCCATTCCATTGCAACTTCTCCATCATCAATCTCCCTTGAATTCCAAAGACTTTTGTCTAACTTTGACTTGTGGTCAAAGTTCAATATCGATTTGGGATTTACCGGCGTACAAAAACGTATATCGTTTTAGATCAATTTACCAATAATTAATTATTATTTTAATTATTTCCCAAATTAAAATAAAAAATTGTCAATTTTCATTAAAAATATATTGTCAACTAATTATTATTAAAATTTTACTCATTTTACTCCTTAAAAAATAAATATTTTGGTAAAAATAATTCAATGAAGATTTATAAAAATCACAACCGCGATTGACAACTGACATTGAGCATAATATTAAAAAATAATCATCAACCAAATTTCATGTTCCAGCTATAAAATTTATTATTATTCGAAAATTGTTTATACTATTGTTTTTTTTTTTATGAGTAAATTTTTATGAAAAATAAATACACAAATTGATTTTTATAGGGCAGTTCCTTTTGGACCAAAATATTATCATCGAATAAAAATGGCGGTACATTGGAGTTTCAAAAAAAAAAGGGACAATATAGAAGGTTGAGACGTGGGGAGGGGGATGGTTGGAGATAAGTTTTTACGGTAGGGTTACTAACTTACGGACTCGGCATTGTCGAGTTGCCAGTGACGTGAGGACAATGCGTCCTCGGGACACAATGCGCGCTTTGCCTCTTGGTCCAGTCTATATATATATATATATATATGTGTGTGTGTGTGTAAAAGCGAAGGTAGACTCTGTTGCCATAGTAGAGAGACTTGAATGATGGACACCAATCCCGAAGGAAGGAGAGCAAAGAGCCAGCGAGAAAGAGGAAGGAAAAGTACAAAAAGCCAAAAAGGGATAAGGCAGCACGAATTTGTGCTTGGATTCGGGGGTAGGGGGTCGTTGATTTTTAGCGATTGAGGCTTGAAACGACGAGATACTTGTTTTGTGCAGGTGTCTCATCGAGGGCCTCGAAAATCATAAAAAGTAAATCTAAAAATCTGAAATAAAATAATAAATATCGTTAATCAATTTGTTTATAATTAAATTAATGATAATTCTCTTCGTATGAATTAAATGGCAGGAAGAGAAAAGAAAAAGCTTGAGACTTGGACTGCAAGATGCTTGTTTAGTGCAGGTGCCTCATCGAGGGCCTCGAAAATCATAAAAAGTAAATCTAAAAATGTGAAATAAAATAATAAATGTCGTCAATCAATTTGTTTATAATTAAATTAATGAAAATTCTCTTCGTATGAATTAAATGGCAGGAAGAGAAAAGAAAAGTGCAGGTGTCTCATCGAGAGCCTACGAAAATCATAAAAAGTAAATCTAAAAATTTGAGATAAAATAATAAATATCGTAAATCAATTTGTTTATTATTAAATTAATGATAATTCTCTTCATATGAATTAAATGGCAGGAAGAGAAAAGAAAAGTGCAGGTGTCTCATCGAGGGCCTACGAAAATTATAAAAAGTAAATCTAAAAATCTGAAATAAAATAATAAATGTCGTCAATCAATTTGTTTATAATTAAATTAATGAAAATTCTCTTTATATGAATTGAATGGCAGGAAGAGAAAAGAAAAAGCTTGAGAGTTGGACTGCAAGATGCTTGTTTAGTGCAGGTGCCTCATCGAGGGCCTCGAAAATCATAAAAAGTAAATCTAAAAATCTGAAATAAAATAATAAATATCGTAAATCAATTTGTTTATTATTAAATTAATGAAAATTCTCTTTATATGAATTAAATGGCAGGAAGGAAAAAAAAATTGTTTTTCATAGAATCGAATGTAAAAAGTTGACAGAAACGAGGTTATACTCTGTTAGAAAAATAAAACAAAAATTATACAAGTGGAGTGTTCGGTACATTGGATACGAGTGAACGAGATACAAAAGCGACGAAAAACTAGAAGACATAAGAGATGAGAACGTGTATGTATAGGCATATGCATATATAGATATATAGATATATATATATGAAGAGTGTCTCACGGCCAGCATTTCAATCGCTCTTAGTTCTTTGGCTTTCTGGCTTTTCCGCGTTTCTTTTTAGCTTACGTACAAAGCCACATTGTTTCGGGCCTCGCTCGGCGGTTTCTTTATACTGGCAATGTGTAGAAATGTGTATTATACAGTGTATCTTGAATATATACAGCGACTGGCGCGAGAAGGCAAAGTAAAACACTCTTTGGTTGTCTAGTAGGTATAGCCTTGCATATATATATATATATATATATATATATATAGAGATGCTCACAAATCCGTGGCTACAGCACAGAGAAAAATTAATTTGCGAGAAAAATAATAATCAGTGTAATAGTTATCAATTAAAATATTATTATTATTGTATTTTTCGTTTTATTAAATAGATTAAAAATAATCAATGAATTAAATCGAGTATAAATTAATGGAAATCGCATTAATCAGTTTTCCCTCACATGTGCAACTACGAGAAAACAATAGAGATGAGAGAGGGTGGTGGATTCGCGTTGGAAGTAAATCCTAATACCTTAAAGTGACAAAAGCGATTTACTGGAAAAAGGAAAAAAAAATAATTGAAATTATTGATATTATTAAAATATCATGAAAAATGTTGACACTACAAATAATTGAAAAAAACATTGTCTATAGTAAAGTTTCAAAGATAAATTCCCCATGTAAGATAATCTGACAGAAATTTGAAAAAGTTCAATTGTATACACCATGAACAGCCATATCTATTGTAACAGTCAGACACGAAGACGAGTAGAAAAATCTTTAATTGGTCAGACTTGAGAATCAATGAATTTTCTGAATTTCTAATGAAAGGTCATGATGCTCCTCGTATATATATATGTGTAATACGCGATGTCAGAGTCCTGTGCCCTATTGAAAAATCTTTAATTGGTCAGACTTGAGAGTGAATGAATTTTCTGAATTTCAAATGAAATCCCAAAAAGTAGAAACAGCCCTGTTAGATCAGACTATATATTTTCTTTGCACGAACGACACCGGATGAAATTTTACAAGGAGGCTTTTTATGAAATGTGTGTGTGTGTGTAGGACGTAAAATGAAAGTACATATGTAAAGAGTTGGCAAATGCTCACATGCCGGAATCTTCGACATGTGTCATCGTCGAGTCTACGATCTTCATGAAAGCGTGCAACTTTTGAAAGGTCATGATGCTCCTCGTATATATTTATATATATATATATATATATATGTAATACGCGACGTCGGAGTCCTGCGCCCTATTGATAAACTCTCTTTCTATACCGACCCCAATGGTAGTTCGCTCTGGTATTGATAATATTGGACTGGTGAATAGGTGCTCGCGAATCCTCCCCTCTCCACATCCCTCCCTCGCGGGTGAGGGCATGAGGGGTTGCATGCTTGAATGTCCCAATGCAGGCCGGTGATTAATGGACTTCCGTACGACTTTTATCGAAGTATAAGATGTCACTAGAATCTCGGGCAAAAGAGAGAGAGAGAGAGAGAAAATCTTCCTTTTTCGATTCAAAGTCACGATTCCACCCCTACTCGCTTTTGCTTTTGAAATTCTTTTTCGATGAATTCAACGGTTATTTCTAATTGTAAGACCAGAATTGTAAATCGAAGGAATAATATTGGATAAATATATACATAATTAATACATTATTTTAGGTGTATTTAAAAAAATAAATCTATTATTTTTTATAAAAATAGATCTCACTCTGTATTAATATGCATACATATATATACATATATTCTCATTTCTCCGGGTAGATCATGCTCCTTGTTCGTTTCTAGGACCTTTAGAAATTTGGTAGTACCACACCCGGCATGATCATACGAAGTATGACTACGTATAGTACGATGCTTTCTCTCTCTCTCTCTCTCCCTCTCCCCCCCCCTCTCTCGTTCTCTCTGGGCTTTGTCATCGGACGAAAGGCTTTGTACCGATTATCTGCATCCGCCGAAAGCACCAAGAGAGAGAGAGAGAGAGAGAGAGAGAGAGAGAGAGAGAGAGAGAGAGAGAGAGAGAGAGAGAGAGAGAGAGAGAGAGAGTGCCACAGCTTTTCACTACCGTCTACCCGCTTCTCTTGTGAACGATCTTCTGTATACACCGTGTGGCTCGACTATACCATAGTACAAGATTCTACACAGAATACCCTATATATGTACTAGACTTATATCTATATATCTGACGCAAAAGAGCGAGATGTATGGGGGATGGAACGACGGAGAAACTCATTGCTCGCACAGTTTAGCGTAATCCTCGGTAGAACTTAGTTCCTTATAGATTTATATACGTACATATATATTTCGTTGTACGGATTCTTGCAAAAGACGACAGGGATGAAATTTCACGAACGGTGCATGAGAGTCAGGGCTTCGAATAAGCGAACCCGATGACGAAGCGATTGAGGAATAATCCGGTGCATTAATATACATATAAATACACAAACATTATATATATATATATATATATATATATATATATATATATATATATATATATATCGTTCTCATTATCTGTATATCGAAAAAGTGCTTAAAAATCATGAAAAGAAATATCTTGAGAGGCTTATATTTTTTTATATACATGAAAAAATGTTATTTGATTAATTAATAATCGCCTGGTGATTAATTAATTGACTAATATTGAATAGATAAATTAATTAGTTATTTAATCGTGTACGCTTTCTGCTTTTTACGAGCTTTCCTTATGTTCCAAATTTACTTTTCTACTCTTTGTACTCCACCACCGTGGGCCTCACTACTGTATATGATATTCGCCCGTGGGCACTGGGAATCTGTGGAAAATAACCTGTGCGGGGTCATCTCTGTTGACGATCTTTGTATTCCCAGAGGGAATCATCAGATTCTGGAGAAATGAGTTGACGCTCAGCCATTCGATAATCAGCACGCGGCTAAAAGGGGGTTACCGAGCCAAGTACTGAGTGAGTACCGATTAAGCTTGAATGCGATCGGTATTCCAGCACTTGTCTCAGCATTAAACAGCTTTGATGCTGCTTAATAACCCGATGACGAAGCGATTGAGGAATAATCGGGTGCATTAATATAGATATAAATACACAAACATTATATATATATATATCGTTCTCATTATCTGTATATCGAAAAAGTGCTTAAAAATCATGAAAAGAAATATCTTGAGAAGCTTATATTTTTTTATATACATGAAAAAATGTTATTTGATTAATTAATAATCGCCTAGTGATTAATTAATTGACTAATATTGAATAGATAAATTAATTAATTATTTAATCGTGTACGCTTTCTGCTTTTTACGAGCTTTCCTTATGTTCCAAATTTACTTTTCTACTCTTTGTACTCCACCACCGTGGGCCTCACTACTGTATATGATATTCGCCCGTGGGCACTGGGAATCTGTGGAAAATAACCTGTGCGGGGTCATCTCTGTTGACGATCTTTGTATTCCCAGAGGGAATCATCAGATTCTGGAGAAATGAGTTGACGCTCAGCCATTCGATAATCAGCACGCGGCTAAAAGGGGGTTACCGAGCCAAGTACTGAGTGAGTACCGATTAAGCTTGAACGCGATCGGTATTCCAGTACTTGTCTCAGCATTAAGTTGACGCTCAGCCATTCGATAATCAGCACGCGGCTAAAAGGCGGTGACCGAGCCAAGTACTGAGTGAGTACCGATTAAGCTTGAACGCGATCGGTATTCCAGTACTTGTCTCAGCATTAAGCAGCTTTGAAGCTGCTTAATATTCGTGATCGCCAGAGCCGCGTGCCGACTGTGTGTCCAACCCTGTCGGTGCTAGTGAATAAATTATTATTATAAAATTATAATAACTCAATAGATTATTTATCAATTTAATTATTAAATATCAATAAGTAGATTTTTTTTTTCATCGCTGATTCATTAATTCATACATTTTTTTTCATCCCTAATAATGAGCATTGAAAAATTAGGCATTTTATCCTATTAAATTTTATATACGATCGTTTATTTTTATTTATTATAATTTATTATTTTATTTATTATGATTATAATGAATTTATTATAACGAGATAACGTACAAAATTGTTCGTGTACATTTGGACCCGAGCCCATGCATAACACTCGAATGTCAAAGAGGCGTCATATCTCATATACTCAACAGCCACCGATAACTCCACCCTCACCCCACTGCCTGATGTTTCACGAGAGGTACTTGCTCACCGACGAAAACTACTCTTCCCATCCAGAATCCCCTCTCGTTTCCATTTTTATGTGGCTATATATATATACATATACACACCATATATATATATATATATATACGTACATTCTTCTTTCCAGTAGTCACTGTCGTATAGAGTTTCTTGTACCGATACTTTTTATTTCTTTCATCGTCGCGTCATTCAAGCTTTTGATGCGGTGGCAACAAAGCTTCTTACTTCTTTCGTTTTACCCCCTCGCAGCGTTCTTCGAGATGGGAAGAAAAGTACACGATACTTTTTCTTGTATGCATGAAAGCTTTTTTCCTATATATATATATATATATGTGTGTGTGTGTGTGGGTGTGTATAATAGCATTTCTATAGCATCGCTATATTATGCGCAGAATTCAAAGTTATATTTGTTGAGCACCACCAGCCAGTTATTGGCATTCTTCGGAATGAATTGTCGTGGATAGAAAGTACCAAAAGAATTCTGAATAATAATATAAATTGAAATATGTACATTTATTTTTCGTTACTTTAGCCCATTGATAATGTATTTTGTATGAGGAAATCAATTTATCAAGGTGGCTTGATAATTGATTAATTAATCAAGTAATTTGATTAACAAATCAATCAATGAATTAATTAATCAATTGACCCTTTTTGTTGCCAGACAAATTTTTACTTTGGTATATCAATGAACGATAAGAGTTCCATAATTTTTTCTCAATATGTTTTATTCCTATATATATGTATATATAATAAACCCATAAACCCACATTACAGCCATCGCCCTTACTAGACTGTCGTGCGAGGAATGAGAGAGAATAGACGTCCAGGATTGAGGAATCTGTCGTTTTGGTCCCTAGTTTTGTCCACAGGAGCTTCGCAACTGCGATGAACTCTCTCTCTCTCTCTCTCTCTCTCTTTTTCTCATACTTTACCCCATACCACTTTAGCCCATTGATAATGTATTTTCTATGAGGAAATGAATTTATCAAGCTGGCTTGATAATTGATTAATTAATCAAGAAATTTGATTAACAAATCAATCAATGAATTAATTAATCAATTGACCCTTTTTGTTGCCAGACAAACTTTTACTTTGGTATATCAATGAACGATAAGAGTTCCATAATTTTTTCTCAATATGTTTTATTCCTATATATATGTATATATAATAAACCCATAAACCCACATTACAGCCATCGCCCTTATTAGACTGTCGTGCGAGGAATGAGAGAGAATAGACGTCCAGGATTGAGGAATCTCTCGTTTTGGTCCCTAGTTTTGTCCACAGGAGCTTCGCAACTGCGATGAACTCTCTCTCTCTCTCTCTCTCTCTCTTTTTCTCATACTTTACCCCATACTACTTTAGCCCATTGATAATGTATTTTGTATGAGGAAATGAATTTATCAAGCTGGCTTGATAATTGATTAATTAATCAAGTAATTTGATTAACAAATCAATCAATGAATTAATTAATCAATTGACCCTTTTTGTTGCCAGACAAATTTTTACTTTGGTATATCAATGAACGATAAGAGTTCCATAATTTTTTCTCAATATGTTTTATTCCTATACATATATATATAATAAACCCATAAACCCACATTACAGCCATCGCCCTTACTAGACTGTCGTGCGAGGAATGAGAGAGAATAGACGTCCAGGATTGAGGAATCTGTCGTTTTGGTCCCTAGTTTTGTCCACAGGAGCTTCGCAACTGCGATGAACTCTCTCTCTCTCTCTCTCTCTCTCTTTTTCTCATACTTTACCCCATACTACTTTAGCCCATTGATAATGTATTTTGTATGAGGAAATGAATTTATCAAGCTGGCTTGATAATTGATTAATTAATCAAGTAATTTGATTAACAAATCAATCAATGAATTAATTAATCAATTGACCCTTTTTGTTGCCAGACAAATTTTTACTTTGGTATATCAATGAACGATAAGAGTTCCATAATTTTTTCTCAATATGTTTTATTCCTATACATATATATATAATAAACCCATAAACCCACATTACAGCCATCGCCCTTACTAGACTGTCGTGCGAGGAATGAGAGAGAATAGACGTCCAGGATTGAGGAATCTGTCGTTTTGGTCCCTAGTTTTGTCCACAGGAGCTTCGCAACTGCGATGAACTCTCTCTCTCTCTCTCTCTCTCTCTTTTTCTCATACTTTACCCCATACCACTTTAGCCCATTGATAATGTATTTTCTACGAGGAAATGAATTTATCAAGCTGGCTTGATAATTGATTAATTAATCAAGTAATTTGATTAACAAATCAATCAATGAATTAATTAATCAATTGACCCTTTTTGTTGCCAGACAAACTTTTACTTTGGTATATCAATGAACGATAAGAGTTCCATAATTTTTTCTCAATATGTTTTATTCCTATATATATGTATATATAATAAACCCATAAACCCACATTACAGCCATCGCCCTTATTAGACTGTCGTGCGAGGAATGAGAGAGAATAGACGTCCAGGATTGAGGAATCTCTCGTTTTGGTCCCTAGTTTTGTCCACAGGAGCTTCGCAACTGCGATGAACTCTCTCTCTCTCTCTCTCTCTCTCTTTTTCTCATACTTTACCCCATACCACTTTAGCCCATTGATAATGTATTTTCTACGAGGAAATGAATTTATCAAGCTGGCTTGATAATTGATTAATTAATCAAGTAATTTGATTAACAAATCAATCAATGAATTAATTAATCAATTGACCCTTTTTGTTGCCAGACAAACTTTTACTTTGGTATATCAATGAACGATAAGAGTTCCATAATTTTTTCTCAATATGTTTTATTCCTATATATATGTATATATAATAAACCCATAAACCCACATTACAGCCATCGCCCTTATTAGACTGTCGTGCGAGGAATGAGAGAGAATAGACGTCCAGGATTGAGGAATCTCTCGTTTTGGTCCCTAGTTTTGTCCACAGGAGCTTCGCAACTGCGATGAACTCTCTCTCTCTCTCTCTCTCTCTCTTTTTCTCATACTTTACCCCATACCACTTTAGCCCATTGATAATGTATTTTGTATGAGGAAATGAATTTATCAAGCTGGCTTGATAATTGATTAATTAATCAAGTAATTTGATTAACAAATCAATCAATGAATTAATTAATCAATTGACCCTTTTTGTTGCCAGACAAACTTTTACTTTGGTATATCAATGAACGATAAGAGTTCCATAATTTTTTCTCAATATGTTTTATTCCTATATATATGTATATATAATAAACCCATAAACCCACATTACAGCCATCGCCCTTATTAGACTGTCGTGCGAGGAATGAGAGAGAATAGACGTCCAGGATTGAGGAATCTCTCGTTTTGGTCCCTAGTTTTGTCCACAGGAGCTTCGCAACTGCGATGAACTCTCTCTCTCTCTCTCTCTCTCTCTCTCTTTTTCTCTCTCGTTCTATCTCTCTGTCTCTCTCTCTTGTCCATTCGCTAGCCGGCGACCGGCAGTAGCCTACCCAGCAGCGTCATCATAAGACCTCTTTGTTCTCCGGCAATTTCAGCGGCATTGTCACCGTCAACAATGTCCACTTGACATTCTCCTTCTCGCTTCCACACACATTGTTAACCCCATCCTACTTTCTCTCTTTCAATCATAAAGCTCATCGCAGACGTGGACGGCACACCCCCACGACGACCTCTCGGTGAACTCTGTGTCTCACTTTTCTCAGTTTTTTTTTTTTTTTTTTTTAATAATTCACCACCTTCTCTCTTTTTTCCATATCACTGTGGCTACATTTTTCTCAAGCTCTCACTCTCTTCTGTACACAAGCAGCCTGTAACTCTTGAACTTTTTGGGAAATTAAAAATCTCGAAGAATTCTAAATTAGTCGATCGATTTTTTTTTTTTTTTTTTCAACTTGACAATATGGCGATTACAATTGGGGTGACAATATAGCGATTACAAATATGCTTCACTCTTCGATAATTTACGCTATTTATTTACCAACATTTTTTTTCCAATTTTTATATTCAGTTTATATTCAGTTTAAGTCTATATATATATATAAGCCACGAGACCGAACAATGTGGCGACTACAAGTGGACCATTCTTAATATATTAAGTCTCGATGCGAGTTCACCGAAATTAATTGACCACATTTTCCCACTCATTTTCATCAGTTCATTTTTTCCTCCTTCCCTTTTTTCATCTATATATATATATATATATATATATATATATACTGTCTCTTTTGCTCGCATTCTCCTTCCAGCTAACCCTCCTATTGTCCAACACTGTTACGACGTCGTCAGGTCCTTCTTCAACGCATTGTTTGAGAGCATTGTTTGACGATCGCTCTCGTCGTCGTCGCCATCGCCGACGATGTCTTCCTCTCTTCCTCCTTCGTGTCATTTCCGCGTTCACCGTTACGTCGACGCATTGTTTTCTCGTCGTTATATTTCCGCACGCTTCCGTGCACCTTTTTCCTCTTCAACCCCCCCACCTCTCTCTCTCTCTCTCTCTCTCTCTCTCTCTCTCTCTCTCTCTCTCTCTCTCACACACACACACACACAGTCTTCTACGATGCTATCGCTCGGCCCTTTTTGCTGGACCACTCCACGATACGCATATCTTTTAAGAAGCTCGCAAGAAATGACTTTTGGTTTGTGTTACGTCTATTATCCATTTTCTACTTTCTACTTTCCATTCATCTCGTCCTCACCCCTTATACGATGCTTTTTAGTAGAAGATGCAGATCGATCCTCGCTCCTGTACGAAACATTCCAGCCATTCGGATAAATCAATGAAAGCTGCATGATTATTGTAATTGTTATTTTTGAAGACATGAATAAGTGCATATGAGTCCGAAGATTTTTCTTTGGCATAATTTTAATTTGTACATATGTAATTTTTATGAGAGAATTGTGAGATAAAAGAAAACAAAAAAAAATGTTTATCGGTATTCATTGACGATGAAACACGATAAAATCATTTCGATTTGAATGAAAAAAATTTTGTTAAATGGAATAATATTTATTCAAGTCAAATATATAAATCTCGTCGCTTGTATGATATAATCGATTCAATATTTCACGGTTTTATATCACATTTAAAGCCTTTTTATTAATTTCGATTTCTCGTTTATTCTTATCACTCCTCTTCCCTATATAGTCCCTCGATGTATATATATATATATATATATATAAGAGCGAAGTGCTTCCCTGGACAAAAGCCTCAAGTTGTATATATATATATATATATATATACGACAAGGATTCTGTGCTAGCGTTAAAGAAATGAATAGGGAAAAACAAGACGCTCACGAACAAGAAGAAGAAGAAGAAGCAGGAAAAAATACGAAGAAAAATCGAAATGGAAGAAAAGCGAAGTGAAGGTCCTCTCGTGAGCGGACAAAAGCACGTGTATATGTACTCGTGGGGGAAAAAGCGGTTGAGCGAAGGTTGCGTATGGTAAGAAACGGTATGGGGGCAGGGGGATAAAGTATTCGGCTTCGTATCTATATAGTACACGAGAAATCGGAAGAGGGTGGGTGGCTATGGTGGCGCTGCAGAGAGAAGGCGCACAATGCTTCACAATGACGCCATTGTTGAAACGAATAACGCGTTCACCTGTACTTCGTCCATAAGCCCATTTTTCTCCGAGGCTTTCTTTTCCAAGTTTGGATGGAGGTGGGGAGGGGGGGGGGGGGTGTCTAGTCGGAAAAATCCGAATTCACCAATTAATTCACGACAAACGTATATATATATATATATATAAATAAGGGTGTGACGAAAAATGGCGATAAAAAATTAAGAGATCTTTAATTTTTCAATCATTCGATAGCCAAATATCTCTTTTCAATTTTTCTCCCCATTAATAATGTAGGATTTTATTCGTGCCTTTTATTTTTTTTCTCGCCAAATTTTATAAATAAAAGTTGATACACAGAGATATCGATGGAACAAAAAATTTATAAATAAATAAAAAAATAATTGCATCGTACGAATAAAAGAGAAGGGAGATTTCGATGATCTACATGGAGAGTTCGTCGAACGGGTTTGGAGTGTAGATTACGTACAGTGTACAGTAACCGCGGGGGTTATAACAGAGAATAGGAGAGTAGGAAGATTTAATTAGCATGGACCGAACGGTGGCCCTCAAGGGGTTCCCGGAGCTTGAGAGCCCATATAGTACCACGATCGAGAATAGTTGTATATATATATATATATATATGTATATATATATCTATATATATATATATATATATATATATATATATATATATATATATATAATAAAAAAGCTGATGAGCGGAGCGGTGAGGAATTCGAGCGAAGGGGGCAAAAAGCTGTGCGCGAGCGAGTAAAAAGGGGGCAGTTGGAGCGTTAAAGTTAAATGACGGTTGGCGGCTGCTTATTCTTCCCAGCAACTGATGCTTGATAATCTGCGAAACCCTCGCGCCCACCTACCACCCATCCAGCACGTTTTCCCTTTTGCCCTCGCGGCCTCTCATTTCGCCCTGCTCGATAGTTGGCTCTCCTCAAGCACTCCATGCGAGACAGAGAGAGAGAGAGAGAGAGAGAGAGAGAAAGAGAGAGAGAGAGAGAGAGAGAGAGAGAGGGAGAGAGAGAGAGAGAGAGAGAGAGAGAGAGAGAGAGAGAGGGGGAGAGGGGGGGGGGGGAGAGGGGGGAGAGAGAGAGAGAGAGAGAGAGAGAGAGAGAGAGAGAGAGAGAGAGAGAGAGAGAGAGAGAGAGAGAGAGAGAGAGAGAGAGAGAGAGCGAGAGAAGAACAGAGGCCAATTTTCTCAATGGAACAACTCAGCCACGGTCCGACCGGCTTAATTGTAGTTCCTTATGCTGTGCTACGTCTCCATTTTTATTCTTTGTTTTTTTTTTTTTATTCACCTTTTCCCCCAATGGAAATTTTTGTACAATTATTATTTTTTTTCATTTATATTTCATTATTTCCCCGCCCGAGTCTTTCTTGCCCTCTTTTCGATTGATTTATTGCCCTGGTTAAAAGTTTGATGCGTCACATCCGGTCTCGTTGCAAAAGTTGTGATGGTCCTGATTGGGGTCTCATTATGGGAACTTTACTTAAAAATTATCAGCTTTCGCTGGCAGCTGATAAAAGAATCGAATTGTATACTAGATAACCCTATAAATTTACTGTATAAATTATTTAATTATTCGTAATCGTGAATTATTGCTGCTATTATTATTATTATTGTTAGCATTATTATTAATATTATTAATATTATTGTTATTATTATTAGCATTATTATTAATATTATTAATATTATTTTTATTATTATTGGCATTATTATTATTATTATTATTATTATTATTGTGTATTTAACAAAGCACAAAATAGACATGCGAATTTTAGATACGTAAATTGGAGCTCGTGATTAATTTCACGGAAATTCCGTTGTCTGTCCAGTTATATTTATGATAAATATTCACATAACACGTGCGGACGCAGAGGGAAAGCCCAATATTTCGTAGTTGGCCGTTTCTCCTCGCTTTATCCCTTTGCACTCTCTTCCATAAGCTACCGAATTTTCGTGAAAGTCCAGTCACGACTAGATTCGTATCCCCTCCCTCGAGCAACTGTTCCTTCCAGATGGGTTTTTTTTTACTTTTTTTTTTTGAATTTTTATTTATTTTTTTATATTTTCATTTCCCTAGTCATCGCACAGAAGCCTTTCCTCCGCAATTTTTCCGCCACATTTGCCTTTGTCTCCGCGACAACAATGCATCGCGTACTGCCCGCACACGATGACATAAAAATATGTGCTTGACGAAGTACTCACATATACGAGCACCACCACCACCCCCGTCTCACCCCAACCATTCTTCTTTCACATTTCTTCACTGCCCTTGGTCTTTCTATCGTGTGGCACCCTTTTATTTGACTTTCAGGGACGTCTGATTATTCGCTGGTCCGCATTTCACGTTCTCGTGGAAATTCGATCCTTTTGTCATCGCCATCGTTATTTTTTTTTGTCCAACTGTCAGAATGGTGATTTGTTCTCAAAGGCTTGAGGATTTTTGGTAATTGCTTAAAAGTAAAACTTACATATAAATCTAAACCCTAAATCAAGTCGAAGTCGAAGTCTTTGTAGATTTAATTTGTACTGTATTAGGCTTCAGTATTTATTTATTTTCGCGATTGATCTTTGTACTAATCAACCCCTGATTGAAAATTAAGAGATGCTGTAAAACATTATGATGAATACGAAATATTGTATAGTTTGCAAGTCTATTTTGAAACTATCGACTATACACAACGGGGTTAATTTATTTCATCTTCCTGACTGAAACTAACAATCAGTTTTCTGTCGTGTATGATGTCTGAGAAAAATATATAAATTGCATATATACATATAAATTTTTGGCAGTGCCCACCAAATATATTTTGATAATCAAATAAAACTTTTGGTTTTCAATCAGAGTGAAGAAAATCTTTTCACGGAAATACATATGTGACAATCCATGTCAATAATTCTCTTCTTTTTTCCACACACAGAATTCCGAGAATGGAGAGGGATGGGGGGTGAAAAAAAATGAAATTGTTCTCAAAGACTTGAGGATTTTCGGTAATTGCTTAAAAGTAAAACTTACATCTAAATCTAAACCCTAAATCAAGTCGAAGTCGAAGTCTTTGTAGATTTAATTTGTACTGTATTAGGCTTCAGTATTTATTTATTTTCGCGATTGATCTTTGTACTAATCAACCCCTGATTGAAAATTAAGAGATGCTGTAAAACATTATGATGAATACGAAATATTGTATAGTTTGCAAGTCTATTTTGAAACTATCGACTATACACAACGGGGTTAATTTATTTCATCTTCCTGACTGAAACTAACAATCAGTTTTCTGTCGTGTATGATGTCTGAGAAAAATATATAAATTGCATATATACATATAAATTTTTGGCAATATCCACCAAATATATTTTGACAATCAAACAAAACTTTTGGTTTTCAATCAGAGTGAAGAAAATCTTTTCACGGAAATACATATGTGACAATCCATGTCAATAATTCTCTTCTTTTTTCCACTCACAGAATTCCGAGAATGGAGAGGGATGGGGGTGAAAAAAAAATGAAAAGAATTGCGATTGAAAAAAAGGATTTTCATCCCCAAAAATTCATCACAGACTCGTCTTAGTTGCCACGCTCTGAATATCGCAACCACCCCCTTAATGTCCCTGCCTATCCCTCCTCTCACCCCCTTGCGAGAATTTCGTTGGATTGAGGGAACAATGAGGATGCAAATGATCGGTCGAAGATCGATGCGGCGCGTGCTTGCGATCAGAATTTTCATCCTGTCTCTCTTTCTCCCTATCGCAAGAATGACACAGGGAAGGGAAGAGGATGGTGCGAAACGCGATTTCAGAGCGGGAGAAAAAGAAGCGCACGAGAGAGCTAGACAAAAGAGTACCGACGCCTCCACCCCCATCCCGAGTTGACAATGGCGAATGGCATTACGTATGCAGGCACGGGACTCTCGGGCTCTTTCGAATTCGTTGCATTTCTGGCTTCACCTTTCCGTTATTTCATCGTGGTGGGCGAGCACAGTGAGTCCGCGCACGCTTTTTACGCGAGAGCCCCTTATACAGTGCCAACGCTCTCCCCTCTGCACCATCTCTCCTTGGACTTTCTGGCAAATTGCGATCGCCAGTCCACTATTGAGTTATCCAATTAATTCATTTAACAAAATCATATAATTTAAATTTAACAAATCGAAATAAAAAAAACTAATTTGAATTAATCGGTAATAATTTTTTTTTTTAACAGCCATTTTCAAAATTCTACAACATTTACAAAATGAGCCTGATTGTGAGTTTAGTCTAGGAGCAAAGTTATTCGTTAAGGATCCAATATCAGATATTTTTTTCTTCTGCTTACTAACTTATGGGAAATGATAAATTTTTCTCCGATTAATAGACGCCTCGAGTTTTTATCGGTAAAAATTCTCGATGCTCAAATGCAAAGATGAAAGTGTAAATTTGTAACTTTTTTCTATTTAGTAAGGGGATGAAGAGGGACTAACAATTACCTGTTTGTGAGATAAAATAAGAGTTAAAAATAAATATAAAAATTTGACTCTCAACGTAGTGGATAAAAGTTGTATTTACAGCGCTACTGATATATATATATATATATATATATAGAGAGAGAGAGAGAGAGAGAGAGAGTGAGAGACGATGGGAGTGAGAGGGGGCGGCATAGAATCTAAACTGCACAATAGCTGGTAATATCGAATGCCCGGCTGCGAGAGAGTTGCGAGTCGCGGTGTGCTACGCTATTGAATGCAATAATTATAAATTGGTGTCTTTCAACGAACGTAAAATGGACGCGTAACGAAGCCATAGGGTGATATATACGCGTGTGTGTCTGTGTCTATGAGAGAGAGAGAGAGAGAGTGTTTCTGGTCTCTACAAGCTTTACCGAGAGCTTGAATAGTGTACACATATTGCATTGGGAACGAGAGTCTGACTTTTATACTTTTTTTTACTTTTCTACAAGAAAAGAGTAGACCACGTGTTACAAACAATACCAATCTGATGGTTTTCATGTTTCTGTGACTTTTAACTTCAGAGCGTATTATTATTTTTCATTACAGCCATTGAAAAAAATATAATTCTTTGTTTTAATCCAGGCATCCTGATAATCGATTTATTTGAGTTCAATAAAGTTTATCCGATAAAAAATTGATATTAATTTATTTCGCGTTTGGGTTTGAATTAAATAAATTATAAATTCGAAAAAAATACAATATACTTTCTGGATACCTGGATTATCAGGATGCCTCTACAAGCTTTACCGAAAGCTTGAATATGGTACAGATATTGCATTGGGAACGAGAGTCTGACTTTTATACTTGTCTATTTTTATACTGGTTTTTACTTTTCTACAAGAAAAGAGTAGACCACGTGTTACAAACAATTCCAATCTGATGGTTTTCATGTTTCTGTGACTTTTAACTTCAGAGGGTATTATTATTTTTCATTACAGCCATTGAAAAAAATATAATTCTTTGTTTTAATCCAGGCATCCTGATAATCGATTTATTTGAGTTCAATAAAGTTTATCCGATAATAAATTGACATTAATTTATTTCGCGTTTGGGTTTGAATTAAATAAATTATAAATTCGAAAAAAATACAATATACTTTCTGGATACCTGGATTATCAGGATGCCTCTACAAGCTTTGCCGAGAGCTTAAATAGCGTACACATATTGCATTGGGAACGAGAGTCTGACTTTTATACTTGTCTATTTTTATACTGGTTTTTACTTTTCTACAAGAAAAGAGTAGACCACGTGTTACAAACAATTCCAATCTGATGGTTTTCATGTTTCTGTGACTTTTAACTTCAGAGGGTATTATTATTTTTCATTACAGCCATTGAAAAAAATATAATTCTTTGTTTTAATCCAGCCATCCTGATAATCGATTTATTTGAGTTCAATAAAGTTTATCCGATAATAAATTGATATTAATTTATTTCGCGTTTGGGTTTGAATTAAATAAATTATAAATTCGAAAAAAATACAATATACTTTCTGGATACCTGGATTATCAACATGCCTCTACAAGCTTTACCGAAAGCTTGAATATGGTACAGATATTGCATTGGGAACGAGAGTCTGACTTTTATACTTGTCTATTTTTATACTGGTTTTTACTTTTCTACAAGAAAAGAGTAGACCACGTGTTACAAACAATTCCAATCTGATGGTTTTCATGTTTCTGTGACTTTTAACTTCAGAGGGTATTATTATTTTTCATTACAGCCATTGAAAAAAATATAATTCTTTGTTTTAATCCAGCCATCCTGATAATCGATTTATTTGAGTTCAATAAAGTTTATCCGATAATAAATTGATATTAATTTATTTCGCGTTTGGGTTTGAATTAAATAAATTATAAATTCGAAAAAAATACAATATACTTTCTGGATACCTGGATTATCAGGATGCCTCTACAAGCTTTACCGAAAGCTTGAATATGGTACAGATATTGCATTGGGAACGAGAGTCTGACTTTTATACTTGTCTATTTTTATACTGGTTTTTACTTTTCTACAAGAAAAGAGTAGACCACGTGTTACAAACAATTCCAATCTGATGGTTTTCATGTTTCTGTGACTTTTAACTTCAGAGGGTATTATTATTTTTCATTACAGCCATTGAAAAAAATATAATTCTTTGTTTTAATCCAGGCATCCTGATAATCGATTTATTTGAGTTCAATAAAGTTTATCCGATAATAAATTGACATTAATTTATTTCGCGTTTGGGTTTGAATTAAATAAATTATAAATTCGAAAAAAATACAATATACTTTCTGGATACCTGGATTATCAGGATGCCTCTACAAGCTTTACCGAAAGCTTGAATATGGTACAGATATTGCATTGGGAACGAGAGTCTGACTTTTATACTTGTCTATTTTTATACTTTTTTTTACTTTTCTACAAGAAAAGAATAGACCACGTGTTACAAACAATTCCAATCTGATGGTTTTCATGTTTCTGTGACTTTTAACTTCAGAGGGTATTATTATTTTTCATTACAGCCATTGAAAAAAATATAATTCTTTGTTTTAATCCAGCCATCCTGATAATCGATTTATTTGAGTTCAATAAAGTTTATCCGATAATAAATTGATATTAATTTATTTCGCGTTTGGGTTTGAATTAAATAAATTATAAATTGGCAAAAAATTACAATAAGTTTATTTCTGTAATGGTAGATAAATTTATTATCTTCATCGTAGTTTTCAGTTTACGCATATATATACTTTTGTCCACTAAAATAACGGAGGTATAAAATATATACGAATATATTTTACCTCTGCTGTATCGCCTCACTTCCTTGAGCTTTATTATCGGTAGAAGTGCGACACCCGTAGAGCAGTTACGAACTTAATCAAGCCTGCTTTCCGTTTTAATTAGAATCCAATGTTGATCCTCGCCATTCTCGTTGGTTAATCCACGGTTTTCCACGTTGCGATATTAAGACGCTCTCGTGATCCTCATCCGTGCGTCTCGAAAAGAGGGGCGAAAGGGAGTGAAACACAATTTCCATGTAGCTCGCTCGATTTACTTTATTTCGCATAATAACCCCTGACCTCTGTTAAACTCACATAATATTAACTGTATGTAATTTATTTACTTGTTTTTTTAATTCAGTTATACAAACGATTTAGCGGTAATCTAGCTTAAAAAATATATTCTATTTTTTTTTTCAAATTCGCGCTTGAGAAGTTTCAAATGATGATCTTAAAATTTCCGAGTCCAAATAAAGAAATTTGTCACTATTGATAATAAAAAGATAAAATGCCAAAAAAAAATCTGTAATTTTAGTATCTACTGATAATTACTGAATAGTTCATATACATATATATATATGTGCAAAATGGGGACACTTTTTCGAGTGTCGACACCCTCCTTTTCATTAGCTTGGTTTGTTTTCGTTTGAATTTTTTGCGCAAATAGTTCGTATACGATCTCGTTGTTCATCGTTGTCTTTGTCGTCAGCATCGTCGTCCTCGTTGTTGTCGTCGTCGTAGTCGTAGTCGTCATCGTCGTCGTCGTCGTTGTCGTCGTCGTTGTCCTCGTTGTTGTCGTCGTCGTTGTCCTCGTCCTTGTCGTCGTCCTTGTCGTCATCCTCGTCGTCCTCGTCGTCGTCGTCGTCGTCGTCGTCGTCGTCGTCGTCGTCGTCGTCGTCGTCGTCGTCGTCGTCGTCGTCGTCGTCGTCGTCGTCGTCCATCGTTGAGATATGCGTCTCTCCACACACCGCGGTTGGTGGCGATCTTTTATTTCACCGAAACAATGGCAGGGTGCTTTGTTTCAGGCATTGTCATTCGGGGGTGGGTAGGGTGGTAAGGGGGTGGAGGGGGAGAGTAACGCGGGCACAAAAACTTTATAATGAAACGCTATTTATTTCGAGTGTATGGGTGCACGTGGTCGGAGGTGGGGCAGAGGGGATTGTTAGCACCCCCATACTACCCTTCACTGTTGCCTGAGAATGAGAACTACCCCCCACCTTTTCATCAACCCGACTACCCCAAAGTCCGCAATTCTCGTATACAACTATTCTTAACTCTGTATTCTTTTATCTGACTGTAACAGTCTCACTCTCGGCGACTATATTCTCTATACCTCGGCAATTGTCTTTTTCGCGAGAATGAAAGCCCTCGTGGAAAAAAATGGATTAAATTCGATGTTAAAACGCGACGACGGAAACATTACTGAATCGGCTTTTCTTTATTCGCTTCTTTTTTCCTCTCGAAAAATGGGACACATTTTTATGTCTGTCGCGCTTGGAAAAATTCCAATGGAATTGTGAAAAGACAAAAACAAAAAACAAAATGGGGTAATTTTATTGTCGAAGGCTCACGAGCAGTTTAATTACCGGTCCGGAAAATAATTGTTGGCCATTTTGATATTTTTTTTCGAGTAATATTTTTTCTAATCTAAGTTTTTAAATTTTAATCGTATATATACGACAATATATATATATATATATATATATATCTGTGTTACGTCTCCTCAATTTTAACGTGCTCGCCACGACTCAGATGTATAAGAAAAAGCCAAATAACATGGACCCACCGGTTCAAAGTTCATGGCGGGAAACATGTGACACAAATAAATAAATTTTTAACACGTAAATTGGGGATTTTTTTCCCA
>OY769909.1:15854509-15887009 GCA_963669185.1 Dyspetes luteomarginatus | reverse complement strand
AAGCTCCGTATAATAAAGTGAAATTATATACCCAGGGGGCACCCCTGCTGGCCGGCTTTTCACGAGTTCATTTGACAACAAGCGATTCATATACATGGAAAACCGCAAATTCTCTCTTTCTCTTACTTTCTTCTTCCGTATATATATATATATATATATATATATATATATATATATATATATATATATATATATATAAGGGAGGTAAAAGTTGTTCGATATATATGCATATTTTATAATGCAATGGTAGGTTAATTTTGTATTCGAATAAAAGTTAATCACAAGTTGGAGCGCATAGAATACAGTGTGAACAATAATTTTTAATTTTAATTTGTAATTTAAATTATATTTGGAATTCGTATCGCATTAGCTGGAATATTTTACTAGATCATGTTTGTCTATTTTATAAAAGGCAACTTATTATTTGTACATGACGATAACTTTATTTACCGATCACTCGCCTCCTACTGGTCGATTGCTGTGAAAAAAACGTTTTTTTTTTTAGTTTACTAGCTTTTGTTCGTTAGTCAGTTTATGCTCAGGGAAAACGAATCGATGTAGGATGATTTCTCTTTCTTGACTAGCCTATTTGATAGATTTTTTTTTCTTGAGTTACGAGTCTCGACGAATGTTCTTTTTCTTGAAAAAATTCACAATTATATGTGCAAATGCCGAAAAAATGGTTTTCTTTTTTACAGTTTGTTCGCTTTTTTAGGGGTCGTAAAGAGTCTGCTGCATACAATGATCTGCTGGTATAATGTAGGACGTACAGATTTTTACAAGGGTGGTTGTACTTGGATATATATTGCTTTCCGGTAACAAATCGTTTGGGACAGAGGACAAGGGTGTGAACACACTTTGCTCACTGTATATAAATGTACGATACCATTTCCATGGACAAGTGAATGAAAAGTTTCGTAGTGGAAGAGTGCCACTGTACGTTAGCATGGTCGAGAGTAATAGCTCGTCAATCTGTAACGCTGTGGGTGGTTATAAGGTTTTCGTGGGTGTGAGACCATATGAGCGAGGGAAAAACAAAATACGCGTACGATCGCTTTCAATTCTCATGAGCTCTTGTGAATCCTCCCCTATATATATATATATATGCTCATGCTGTTATCGCCTGTATGCGTACTATATATATGTACATTGTTACTGATTCTCGCCCTGGTCCATTCGCCATATGTTGCACATAATTGGGGGGAAAACTCGATTTGCATTAATTTTTCATTTTTTTATTCTTATTAAATAAACAAAAATTCTCGCTGATTTCATATTAACGTTTTTTTTTTTTTTCATAAAAAAAAGTGAAGCTCCGTGAAAATAAATTCTGGATAAAAATTTAATTGAATTTCATTGAGTAAACAATTTATTTTATAATGTATTGGAGACAGGGGTTAGGCTGCACCTGAGGTTATTTCGTACACTAGGGATATATATTTGTCGATATGCAGCATAACAATATGAAAAAAAAATTGAGGATGTGACGCGTCTTGGCATACTTATAAATTTAAAAAAAAATCCAAAAGTATATTTCAAAGTTACATGTTTATTTTCGATCCATATATTTTTTAGATCCAAAAACAATGTACTGATAATATTAAAAATTAAAAGCTGAAGAATGCGCGGAGTACCAGGCTCGTTGCGCCTTTAATAAACGAACTTTAAATGTCTTTGACAGAACTGTATTGAAAAAATACAATCTTTTCTTCATGAAAATTAATTCAATAAGATTTAAAAAATTCATGCACGTCAAGGTTGGACGATTACGAAACACTCTGCTTGGCGACATTCGTGTACATAAGGAGGGATTCAATGCGAAAGAGGTTTGAGTTATATAAAATCTAATTCTGTTCTTCTTCCTCGAGTCCATCCTCCTCCCCATCCTTTATTTTCGGACTTTCCTTAACGCTCACGAGAGGGCGCCTCTGTCGTCTTGGCACGACACTGGAGTTTGAAATATTTCCATAAGGATCCAAGCGAGTTTATTAAGGCTATTCAAGGCGCGCCTCTGAGACATCATTGTGGATACAATTTAGTCTTATTCATTCTCCCGTGCTCGCTTGCGCGGATATCTAAATATTTTCAACCCTCTTACCCCCCCCCCCATACTTTTCTCCCTACTCTCCTTCAAGTTAACTTTTGGCAACTTTATCGCGGTCTTCGAGACTACTTCGATATTTTGAACTGTTCAATTGACATATAGAATTAAATTTTAATAATTTCCCTGACTTAATAAATTTCGTTGCACATGCTCTGATTATAAATAATAATCGGAGCTATTACGTAATACGAGAATATGCAATTCGTGCTTTTATTATATAATAATTATTATATAATATCATATTATATCTTCAATAAAATGGAGCAAAATAAATGTCCATGATTTTTTACAGTCTTGCAAAAAACAATAAAATAGTTGATGTATCGGAAAAAGTTTTAGAATGTATATAGATAAAGCTTATTATTTAACACTACGAGAATTTATTTGAAGCATTAACCAAATTCAATTGACATATAGAATTAAATTTTAATAATTTCCCTGACTTTTAATAAATTTCGTTGCACATGCTCCGATTATTATTTATCATCGGAGCTATTACGTAATACGAGAATATGCAATTCGTGCTTTTGAATTATTATATAATATCATATTATATCTTCAATAAAATGGAGCAAAATAAATGTCCATGATTTTTTACAGTCTTGCAAAAAACAATAAAATAGTTGATGTATCGGAAAAAGTTTTAGAATATATATAGATAAAGCTTATTATTTAACACTACGAGAATTTATTTGAAGCATTAACCAAATTCAATTGACATATAGAATTAAATTTTAATAATTTCCCTGACTTAATAAATTTCGTTGCACATGCTCCGATTATTATTTATAATCGGAGCTATTACGTAATACGAGCATATGCAATTAGTGCTTTTGAATTATTATATAATACCATATTATATCTTCAATAAAATGAAGGAAAATAAATGACCATGATTTTTCACAGTCTTGCAAAAAACAATAAATAGTTGATGTATCGGAAAAAGTTTTAGAATATATGGAGCTTATTATTTAACACTATGAGAATTTATTTAAAGTATTGACCAATTTCATTTGCACTTGAATTACATAACAAAATCAATTGATCAATTACTAAAAGATGTGACGGTGAATAGTCATGACGTCATTAAATAAACATCCGTATCCCATACTCAGAATTTACTTATATATTTCATCTTCATTACGCAGGTAATAAATAATTTAAATTACATATCCGTATATATATATCTTTTTCGATCTTATTGATATACAAAAAATGAGAACACGTCGAATTATAACGCGAGATATGCCACAGCTACGTATAATAGCAAGTAATCTTCACATTATTGAAATTTCAGAAACTGCACGTCCGATCTGAGCCTATGTGTCTCGCCATGTCCGTTGATAACATTGAAAAAATGTAGATTTTTATTTTCGATTTGCCTTAATGACCAAACCGCTTGAAAAATTTGAAACACATTTTTTTCCTCGTAATAAACAAATTGTTAGGATCGTCCGCACTAGCCCTGTCTATTTTTTTGTACCATTTCCATGCCTCTCTCTCTCTCTCTCTCTCTCTCTCTCTCTCTCGCTCTTGGTCCTTCGTACGTTCTCCATCACATCGTCACAACCACCCCTTGAATTTTCCCGCTTCCATCCCCATTCTCGCTCTTCACTCTACCGCCTCGGCCCCACCCTTGCCGAGTCGTGCCGCGCTCTCGTCGTACAATCAAAGGAATCCTATCTTCGCCCAACAATACCAAGCGCTCGCCCGATAGCTTTGTACCTCGGGCGTAACAACGGTTGGATTTCTGCGTGAATGGACGGCATCCAGGAATTGCGCTCTAGCGTTGAATTCGACCCTTCCCTCCCCTCTTTTCTGCTCGCACTTCCCTCCCCCCCCCATCTCTGAATCGCAAAGGATTTCGATATATCGTTTGTTGGGGCATTTTCTGTCTGTCTGTGTGTGTGTCTCTCTCTCTCTTTCTCTGTCGTTATATGTCCTTTTTATACTCCCAATAGTGGACGACGATCATCGAGCATGGAAGCTGCCCTGCTTCGTGCCATTGAAGCTCGACCAATCACATCCTCGCTCATATTCATCGTAGAACAATAATAGGAACAGGAGATATGCTCGACTTTTATATATATTTTTTTCATTCATTCCACCTGCTACCAATTTATCAAAACTCGATCTCACAATACTTATCAAACATTCTTCG
This sequence comes from Dyspetes luteomarginatus, assembly GCA_963669185.1. Taxonomy (NCBI): domain Eukaryota; kingdom Metazoa; phylum Arthropoda; class Insecta; order Hymenoptera; family Ichneumonidae; genus Dyspetes; species Dyspetes luteomarginatus. The sequence goes on along the minus strand of OY769909.1, from coordinate 15,882,744 downwards.
ATGTTCCTCTCACCTTTTTTTTTAGTGAATATTTAGCGATTTTTGGAATATCATCTCATTCAGGTCGTTCTACTTTTTTTTTTCTACTGGAGCCTCAAAATAGCAATTTACTTCAATTCGTCGATGTTCACAAATTAAATATATTTTTTTCATTCATTTCACCTGCTTCCAATTTATCAAAACTCGATCTCACAATACCTATCAAACATTCTTCGATGTTCCTCTCACCTTTTTTTTTAGTGAATATTTAGCGATTTTTGGAATATCTTCTCATTCAGGTCGTTGTACTTTTTTTTTCTACTGGAGCCTCAAAATAGCAATTTATTTCAATTCGTCGATGTTCACAAATTATATTTTTTTCATTCGTTTCATCGATGAGGAATTTGTTAAAAATTCCCATTTCGATGAAATGTTAGGCAGATTTTTGGGACAAAAGAACTGACAATGAAGAACCGAAAGAAGGAAAATAATTTGTTGAAAGATTTGGGCATCATGGAGTATCGACACTTTTCAAAATTAGGTCCCTTCTGCTCTCTTGGCTTCATCTTCATATTTCTTTCCCTTTTTCCCATTCAGGTCGTTCTACTTTTTTTTTTCTACTGGAGCCTCAAAATAGAAATTTATTTCAATTCGTCGATGTTCACAAATTAAATATATTTTTTCATTCGTTTCATCGATGAGGAATTTGTTAAAAATTCCCATTTCGATGAAATGTTAGGCAGATGTTTGGGAGAAAAGAACTGACAATGAAGAACCGAAAGAAAGATAATAATTTGTTGAAAGATTTGGGCATCTCAAGGAGTATCGACACTTTTCAACATTAGGTCTCTTCTGCTCTCTTGGCTTCATCTCCATATTTCTTTCCCCTTTTTTACCCTCTTTTCTCCTGATCTTTTCCTTGTCTTTCGCTCTCGTCAATTGTCTCGTCCAACGAGAATTTTGCGAGAACACACATGCAACGACGAATGGACGATGGAAAAGAGAGGATGAAGCTTCAACGATCCACTCTTTGAGTCACTCTATCTCAACTCTCCCCTCCCTTCCCCTCCCCACCCCCCTCTCCTCCACCTTTACCAAGCTTGCATTGTTTACAGAGTGATGAGACTTCACACTGATGCAGGGAAGAGACCCCGAGAATGTTCGTCCCTCTTTTTCTCTGTCTCTCTCCCTTTAGTACCATTCCATTCCATTCTTCCGCGTTCTCGCCCATTGTTCACGAGAGTTCCTTTATACCGGAATAAAGTATCAACCGGGGCCCCCGACACAATGTACCCCATTGCGTTAACGCTCTCTGTCTCTCTGTCTCTCTGTCTCTCTCTCTCCCTCTCTCTCCCTCTCTCTCTCTCCCTCTCTCTCTCTCTCACACACACACACACACACGCACACATACTTACTCGGCCCACTTTTTTCCATCCTCCTTTCTTCACTTATATGTGATCTCCGTTATGCATCTGTGTCTTTCTCTTCTTTTGCAGCTTCACTTGCTTTTCTCGTCGCAATTCCCTCTGCCTCCCCATCCTGCGCCTCTTCGGCAAAGAACCGGCGGATTTTCTTGGAATGAGAAAAATGGATTTGTTCGATCTGAACAAATTTCATTGGGATAAAAAAACATCTTGAATGCATGAGATAAAAATCATCTTCCGGAAGTACAAGCCGAATGCAATGCCGGATGGAATACAGCCGAATAAAATGTCAAGTTATTTAGAGATCAATTGTACTAGCGCAAAACCGAACGAAGATATTAGACATTGTAATATATTTAATTTATTTTCCAATAAATTCACGAATTTATTCCATATTTATCGAGTTATCGAAAACGCGTCCACGTCACGTCTTCGCGTTATTCTTGCTAATGAGCCTCTTTTCACATTACACCTGCTGATTTCTTATGTAAGCGCGCGATGTTTTTACAATATACCTTGGTACTCCCCGGAGAGGGCCTTTTGAATATCCGGACGAGTGTACAATCCGTACTAATTTAATGTGAGTCGCTGAATGGTGGCATTAATTAACAGTCAGCGCGGCATTGAAGCCGTTCGTCGCAACTGACTGAAACGAATGAGGAAGAGAGAGAGAGAGAGAGAGAGACTCGTCATTCTGGAGTCTTTTGGATATTATTATCTGGTACCGTTGAGCTTCTTGAGAAGCGAGCATTTGATTTCCTCTTTCGCCTCTGTTCTCTTTTCCCCATTTTAAAGTCTTGTCTCGTCAATTTGTCCGCTTTCAATGTCCGCGGTACCACCAAGAAATAATTGAAAATCTGGTAAACATGCACAACTGCGAAAAGGTTTATCATCGGGTACTTCAGAGTTCAGAGCAATTAAACAAAGTCGTGGAGGTTGCCACGGCATCCGCAACACCCAACGCGATGTCGTTTTGTCCAATCCAGCCACGAATTCCTGGCCACGGCGCTTCGACGGGAAGTGCAAAGGGATGAAAGGAGTGAGAGGGAGAGAGAACAACAGAAGTACAGACAATGGATTCAGGACTCTCTCTCTCTCTCTCTCTCTCTCTTTCTCTCTCTCATTCTCGCGTTGGTGTGTTGGCGGTAGCACTGATGCCATTGTCGGCCAGCATTGTTGCGGCACGGTTATTGTGTCAGCCTGTGCTGTTTTGTGACCCGCGATCTCCTGGTGGCATGCCACCGATGTCGCAGGACGAACGACCAGCTTCACAACCTTCTCGCCAGACGTCATCCACGCCATGTTCTCCCCAGGGGTCGCCAAAGAATATAATCTTGAGCCAGTAAGAATAATTCGGCAGCCAATCCGGTCGACTATTTTTCGTAAAGTCAATTAATTACGTTCTTTCTCCGATGTATAACAATATAACACTATATAATGACCGATGACACAATATAATCGATGAGACTGTCTGATGATGACTTACTTATTGTTTCTCGCACCAGGATATTCGAACCATCATGATAGACAATTGAAAATCCATTTGACACAATATGGTCGAAGGGATTAACTGACGACGAATTACTAATTGTTTCTTGCACCAGGATATTCGGACCATCATGATAGACAATTGAAAATCCATTTGACACAATATGGTCGAAGGGATTAACTGACGACGAATTACTAATTGTTTCTTGCACCAGGATATTCGAACCATCATGGTAGACAATTGAAAATCTATTTGACACAATATGGTCGAAGGGATTAACTGACGACGAATTACTAATTGTTTCTTGCACCAGGACATTCGAACCATCATGGTAGACAATTGAAAATCCATTTGACACGATATGGTCGAAGGGATTAACTGACGACGAATTACTAATTGTTTCTTGCACCAGGACATTCGAACCATCATGGCAGAGAATTGAAAATCCATTTGACACAAAATGGTCCATGAGACTGACTGACGATGACATACTAATTGTTTCTCGTACCAGGATATTCGAACCATCATGGCAGACAATTGAAAATCCATTTGACACAATATGGTCGATGGGATTAACTGACGATGACTGTTTCTTGCACCAGGATATTCGAATCCCCATGATAGACAATTGACAGGTAGTGCAGATAGTATGGGAAGTTGACACAGAAGACAGTTGGCAATTAAAAACTCACTTTTAGGATTTGGCAAAGCTAAAATGGCATACTCCATTGATTTTGCATGGTCCACAGGTAAAATTCATCATTTCCAAAACAAGAATATCAATGATATAAACGTCCATGACATCCAGCTTTAACTTTAGGCTGTACAAGCTCCATCACACATTCAAACACATTTCGCGTTTCAGCACACACACATTCCGTGCTGCAAGTGTTCAAGAATGTAAATGTACTACGCATGCACTTAGAAGAGAAGAAGATTGTACACATACGAGTTTTAGAAGCACGTATTTCTCCAAGTCGCATACTTGGAGGAGTAGCAATGAGAGTAAAGCGAGAATCGGCCAGGCGCATGCACTCGCTCTCCACTCATCCTCTCTCTCTCTCTCGTCCGTCTCATTGTGTCGGACGATTGTCTTAGAATAATAGCGGAGACTCACAATAGTGACTACAATGCTTGCTCGTCTAACAATGCGATGACGTCACGGGAGCGCGAGCGAACGAGCGGCCCCCGGTGAGGCAGGATAGAGTGGTGGAGATCTTTGGTGTGGCTCTAGGGAGGGGAAGAAGAGTGCATGTGAATGTGATCGAGCGACCGCACGTACACGTGCGGTTTACGCGTGTGCGTCGAGTTTTTCTGTTCTGTGTCTCTTTTCATGATTGGTCATCTCTTTCTCTTGCACAGTTTTTGTCGAACCCTCCGCACGACCTTTTCATTCTGATAAGTATGGATGTGCATACATATAAACAGACGTTCCTTTATCTTTAGAGCTCTTGTCTTTCTCCGCTTGCCTGGTCACTTTTTTGCGGAAGAATGACGCCCCCGTGGCAGTTAGAATTCTTTGGTAGTCTTTTTTTTTTTACAATGATATCCCTTTTATCAACCCTTTGCTCATAGATTGATCGCCTCCTGGTTCTTTTTGCCGCGCTGCCATTCTCCGAGAATATTCTTTTCACCTGATACTTGAGTATACGTTTAGTTTTGAGGATTTCGACTGTATATTGCTGATGCTGTATCGTGATGAGCAATGACAAAAGTCTATACCTGCCACTGTTCACGGTAGAAGACACAATACAGCAACCTGCCAGTTCCATCATTGGTCGCCAAAGGGCTTCTCTCTACCTCTATGTTCTTCGGTTTTGCCAATATCGTGACTGATGAGAGAGCGAAAGAAGGAGATTCTCATCATCATACAGCGTAATATGAAAATCATTGGAACAAAAACACCAACAGAGACATATTTCGTTTTCTCATTGGCAAAAAAGTTTACGAACAACAAGCTCACGACGAAAGATGAAGATGAGACTCATGAGTTTATTACGTAGCGTACATTGACGAGTGAGGATGAAAAAAGGCAATAAATGTCGTACTCTCAATAGTACCATAGCGTCTCACCAGGCGGCGCTGGCACCGCGTACGTCCTAAGCCACGGAAACTTAAGGTGCTTCGTTCTTCTCCCACCTCTAGCCCTCTCACACTTCGCGTCTTTGCTCTCTGGCATCCTTAGAACGTTGCCTGGGTGCATTTTGAGACGTGTGTGCGCGGCAAAAGCACCAAGAGAACCAAGCTACAGAAGAGCCAACGTATAAAGGCGTATTGTGCGATCTGCTCGGGTTCCTTCCCCTCTCGAGTCTTCCACAAGGTATTCACCGGAATGAATGCGCCCTCCGGAGCGACACAGTCTCAGATATAAGACACAAGAAGCATAGAAGAGTTGCCATTATGCGAAGCTTAAATAACAGGGCTACCATGCTACGTGTATTCATCTATACATATATATATATATATATATACACATATACATAATACCCACTGTATATAATCATACCAGTACACTGTACAAGTGCACAAGTATGACTGTGTAACCATACACTTGACTGTACATACAAAAACAGTGACTATATATAGTACATATATATTCATCAACATAAACAGGGATTCACAGGGTATTCATAGGGGTATATGAAACTTGACAAAGACATTGAAGAAACGGTATTCACCAATGGGTATATGCGGTGATACATATATGCATAGCATATAGGAGTTGCGACCATAATATCACATACATAGATGTATTCAAGTTGAGCATTCACACGTTTTGTTATGTTTTGTATGTGTACAGTGTCAAATACTCGTAGATATTTTATATATTTATCTGTATATCTTATTATATACGGATTTATTGTATACCCATACAAGAATTTAACTATATGTATATATAGATATAGATACATGAATGTATACATATAACCATTATACTGCAGTGTTTGGAAATTTGAGTGAAGGAATTTCTATGGACTTGTTATTCTGTGACTTGTTGTATAGCCATTTTGTGTCTTCTTTATTCCTCTTCGTTTGCTTTCTTTGCAACTTTTTCGTGTCTTAGAATTTCTCCCTCCCTTATTTTTTATGCCCAGCTAAGTTTTTGCATACATCGGTACATTAATGTTAGAAAAGAGTCAAGGAGAATGGTGGCTCAAGATATGGTTGATGTATGGAAGACGATCTTTTCGCGTCGACTCCGTGAAATGCTAATTATTCAGAACTCTCACGTGGCTCTTGTTGCTTCAAGAGAGTGAAAAATGTTTTTACGGCTCTTTTCACTACGTGTTAAGTACGAAGAATGCGAGAGATTCTCGAGACTGGAGTGACTGGCTCGTCTTTGGATGTCAGCCATGTGGTATAAATTTGTCTACATGTATATTTTTTCTTTTCGACATCCTAATTTGTAATTTATCCTGAATGTGCGACAATTATAGAGTAGAAAATTCATGCATAAAAAAAAAATAATAATTTTGACCATGCCAGCGGAGTCTGATCAAATACAGGAGTTATTCACTTCGTACAAGTGATAAAGGCGACTGTAGCATCAGACCAGTTGAGCGATATATTTCAGTATATATGAATGTGTATAGTGGGCTGACGATGGCATAATCAGGATGAAAAGATGATTAAAAATAACCTTTGATCAACATAGTCATCGATAATTATTCTAAAAAAAAAAAAATTGATATTAACTATGAGAGAATAGTGATAAAGGCGACTGTAGCATCAGACCAGTTGAGCAATATATTTCAGTATATATGAATGTGTATAGTGGGCTGACGATGGCATAATCAGGATGAAAAGATGATTAAAAATAACCTTTGATCAACATAGTCATCGATAATTATTCTAAAAAAAAAAAAAATTTATATTAACTATGAGAGAATATAAATGAAAAGTTATCCTAAGCTATCTGAAAAAAAAATTATCAGTATTTATTATTTTATTTTTCCATTCAATCATTAATTTACATTCGGTGTTTAATTTTTATCTAGTTTTTAAATTTTTTTATTTTAACCAGGACCTTCTAGAATTATTTTTAAAAAAAATTTGTGTTCACCACTGAGTTCTGCGTAGCAAGTGCGATGTGGTTAGACGTTCTACACACATAGCGGTCTATCGTTATCACTGATAAGGCTCGGTTTGGGTGTGAATGTCATGGGTGGCTCGAAACAACAGGTGTACGACCACTCGAGATGCCTCGGGAATCCAGAAGGTCTTCGCTGCTTCCCTCTCTACTTCCCAGAACCCGCCAACCAACCCCTATATTTCAAACTCTGTCTCTCCCTTTCTGCGTTCTCCTCCCGATTCTCCCAGAACCATAGTACGTGGTTATGTCAGGGGTTGGCTCTCGTTCTCGGCATAGTACTGTGATGCTGCAGCTTTAGACGCCCCTTTGACCGTCAGATCACCGCACGCGTCAACCTTATAGGACTCTTCTTGTCTCTCTCTCTCTCCTTTCGACTAACAGGTGTAGATAATGGACAGGATTGTAATTGCAGACTATTGAAAATATTTTTCAATAGTATTCCAATAGTTCAATATGTGATTATTATAAATATGTATTTGAGAAAAATTAATAATAATTTAATCATTAATAATTATAATAGTATAACTATTTCTTAATTATTCTAGATAACTTGTAATTCGTTTTTTTTTTTTCACAACAAATCGCAATTATTTCGTGAAATAATGATCGAATTATTATTTTTTAAATATGCTTGATGTCCTGGCTTGAAAGTAACAACTACGCGTGTTATATATCTTGGCATGCTTCGATCATTTGATGTATGGGACGTTTGTATTGGGACTGAGAGTCTACAGTATGTTGTAGGTGGCAGAGGTATTGGGTTGAAATTGAAGCTCATGCAACTACCACTATCATTATCGCCTCTAGTATATTTTATACTATAGCACAGTGTCATGACGGACGAACGAGTAAGAGAGAGAGAGAGAATTTCTTGCTCCTGCTTTGGTGTAGAGCAAGATATATATATATATATATACAGAGACTCTCGCTCACTCTCGCGTCCTTATTCGACTCTTTTGTCTAGGCGTCCATTCTCTGGCACATTATCAGGCCTATTGTCCCTCACATTGTTACCCCCACCCTCCATCCCTTTCCGCCATCACCCCCACAACGCCTCATTGTTTTGCAATTTCCCCCACTTAACCGATACGCCCACCCAGATTCTGTTTTATATATACATATACTATGCATATATATATATATATATATGTATATGTATATGTATACAAAATGTACACGTTGCGGACGTATATGAGAAAGTGAGAAAGACGGAGGGTGCAAAAGGGTAGTACTCAGGGCATACCCTTTCCCTACATCATAGAGCCATTTCCACATGTGGCTACCGCAGCATCACCACCCTCCCCTTCACTCCAAACCATCGGACGATTTCCCACATTCCCACTCCCTTTATTTGCCACCTTGTGCCGCGCGTGCCGCCACATTGCCCGATTCTCGTGGGATTTTAATCCGAAAACTTTTTTTTTAGAATTCAATTGATTGACTCATCTTTTAAATTGATTTATCTTTCGTTTTTTTTTTTCAAAGTGAATCTTTTATATTTCGGATCTGTCTATTTTATAATTATTCTAGACGTTGTTATTCCCTGCTATTGTTAATGTATTTTATTTTTAAATTGAAAGCTCGATAATTTTCCCCTACGATATCGTATTCATTTACAATCTCGGCTCTCTCTCTCTCTCTCCCTCTCTCTCTCTCACTCTCTCTCTCGTCTCCTCTCATCACCCCTTTGAAGAGCCTCGACAGACAACCGCTGAAATATGCGCCCAAATAGAAAGTAACTTTCTAAATGAATGAGCTCTCTCGACCAGCTTACAGCAGCTATAGTCAGCTTAGAGTTTCCACCGACAACGTTTCATGGTGGATGAATATGGAAATACAATAATTAGGTGGTTACAGAAAAGATATATAATATATGTATATGATCCATCGAGATTGTGCGAACGCGAGAAATCGTACAAATACTTAACGCACTCTCACATATATATATATATATATATATATATGTATATAAATATATAGTTCTGGGATGGAGAGAATATATTTCAGAGCTTTCACGACTCTGAATGGAAGCCCTTGGAACTCGACGTAAAATAGACAAAAGCCTCTGCCTCGCTGAACAATTCGTCTATTCTATACGATCCTCCCCACAGTTACGTACGAACGACCGAGCTTCGGCAAGTACATACAACATATTCTCTCGCCTTGTGATCCACCACCATCATCCCCCGTCAACCTCATTCCACGACGCCACTTTTCCTATCTGACTTTCTCTTCTGTCGTTCGTACGAAAAGCAAAGCTCTCCCTCTCTCTTTCTCTCTCTCTCTCTCTCTCTCTCGCTATCATTCTCTCTTTCTCTCTCTCTCTATCATTCTCTCTTTCTCTCTCTGGTATCTCATCAATCTGTCTTCCCCGCACATACAAAACGCACGAGCGAACTGGTCCGAGTGAGTTCGAGAATCGCATATACGAACGACGCCCACTTCCACTCCGATGGCGCCCTCTCCATCCTGTCACGACAGTTACCCAACTTTTAACAGGTCTCTCTTCTACATCCCTCCTCACATAACCCGCAGTTATCTGTGTGCAGAGCTCCACAATCCTTCTATTTCCTTGTCCTCTTCTCTTACATATATATATATCCATAGTCGACCAGCTTGCCTCTCGATGTGCTTCAACGAAGTTTGTCCCGACAAACGAATGGTAGTTTTGACAAAAATCGAAGATCCCATTTAGAGATGGTTCGATTTTGAGAAAATTTAACGATGGCCTCGATATCAATTCTGCGATCGTTGTAACGATTTATATATAAGAAAAAGAAAATGAAACAAAACAATACAAATAATAGAATTTTCACACAATTGTCTATGCAACGATGATTCTTCATAATTATTCATACTTATTCAAAAAGTATAAGTGGAAAGGATTGCAAATTGGGAATGACAATTATTATTGAATAGTAATTGCTCATTAAATATTGTCATTTCAATATTTTAGCTTCAATTTAATTTGTCCGCGAAATTTGGCTAGCAAAAATGATTTTTAAATCCAATCGTCGATGACGAAATGCAGCACAACAGTCGAAGACATTCCAGTTGAAGAGCACGAGCCGGCTCATGTCAGGTTTCAGGCTACATAGGCTACGTACTTGGCAATTGTACTGTATATATGGAGGCCAGAGAGAAAGAGAGAGAGAGAGAGCGGGAGAGAGAGAAAGAGAGAGGGAGAAAAAGAGAGAGAGAGAGAGAGAGAGAGAGAGAGAGAGAGAGAGAGAGAGAGAGAGAAGGGGGGGGGGGGAGTTAACTCTCTCATTCTCGTGAAAGAGCGGGTGGCATGCTCCCGGAGGGTCGTTCATGGCGGATAAAGAAGGGGGTAGTATTGGTGTGTGGTAACAATGGTTCGCGGGGTAGTGCAGCAAAAGGAGAGTCTCGACAATGCTCTGGGCTCGTCTGACTTTTCTTTGCGTGTCAAATGACTGAAAAGCCGCGTTGGCTACGAGGGAGAAAGAGGAAGAAGGAAAAAGAGAGCGACGAAAGGGAGTGTGCGGGAATAGGGCGTCGGTGTGTTGGTCGGGCAACCCAAGAATAAAGTGGTGGGGGGAAAATGGCGACGCTGTGGAAACGTTGAGGTATGGAAGTTCGGGGGAGGGTGGTGGTGGGGTTGAAAGGCGCGCTTTGTTTGGAAACAATGCCGATACTCGGCTACATCCTCATCTCCATTCTTCGCCTTGACGCAGCAGCACCAACGACGTAGAGGTCGGGTAGAGAGATCCTGCAATAGTCTCTCATACACAGCATCCCAAAAAGGGGTTGTTGCTTTTCACAATTTTTCGCAATCGTCTGCCCTGAGGCTCCTGAAGGTCCTGTTAATTCAGTCCTTATATACCTTACGGAATTTGTGTAGAGTAACAACAAGGTGATGCATCATTGTACTATTTAAAGTTAATTGAATAATCAATTAATTAATTAATCTTTGTGGAGCTTCAGTATCATTATAGAACATATATAGAGCATTATAGAACACAGAATATATATGGGGATGTTCCCTTTCGGAGAAATTTAAGAACGTAGGTCGAGTGCACCAGTGAATTACCACTTTAAGATTCAGCACCAGTGAATGACCTTCCGTGTTAAAATTACTATATATATATACATACAGTTCGCGTGAAGTGGTCATTTACTGGGGTCTGGTCGTTCACTAGTGTACTCAGCCTAATATTGTTACCCACTGATTTTCCTTCACATTATCTTAGTATATGAAATATTTTTTGAATCATTTTTTTCACTCGCCCTTATACCATTTTCATCCCTTTCGTACATATGGTAAAGCAAGATCGAGGAAAAATATGTACAGGGGGATGGGGGGCTTTGATCGAGCATATAGAAAAGCGTCGCCGAAGGAAAAGCTCATAACAAACTATTGAAAAGCGGACGAATGAAAAATCAATGGCGGTGTGTGGGGGTAGAAGGCTGTGGGGGTTGATTCGGCGGCTTGGGCATGGACCGGCCCGGCCGAACGTTGAGTTTGGGGAGGGGGGAGGTTGGCAGCGAGCAGTGAACGCGATGAAAGGAGATGGGGGTGAGAGGGTGTGAGAGGGTGGTTTTGTGAATGGAATATTATTGGGGCATCCTTTCACGCGGACTCGACGGAAGCTAGGAGACCTCATCTGGTGGCTGTATGGATGGCGTTCGCTCCGGCAATGCCGCCCATTGAACCAGAGACTTGTTATATGTATATATATATATATATATAATATTTATGTTACGGTATTATATATAGTCGCACGTATATAAAGACATACATTCCTATACACACATAGAGATGTAAACTTCCTTTTATCAGGGTACATTTATATTGAACACATACACCCATATTTTATTTATTGGTATATTACATGTACAAAAGTGTAAGGGCGCGCGTGTGTGTGTGTGTATAGGACGCGAGAAGAGTTCTTACATTTCATGATTTATCACACACAGCATTCAATGAGCATGCCCAGAGTTCCCTGAAAGCCCCGTGCATAGATTGATAAAAGATATAATACGAGGACGCGAAATAGAGGGACCCTCTCGATCTGCTGATATCTCGAACAAAAGAGAGGGTGGTGAGAGAGAGAGAAAAATAGAGGGACAAGCAAATATGGGGCTTTTTGCTGAGGAGTATATTATTTCTTTGAAATGCGGGCGAAGATACGACCACTGAGCTGCAAAAAAGGACTCTATAAGAATTGCTAAAACTACCCCCTAAAATTCTAATAATTTTTTGTAATTGTTTTTGAACGAGTTTTGCATGAAGTTACTAATTAATTTGCAAAACACGATCTGGTTTTGGCCCACCAAATGCCATTTATTGCCGATGGCGAAATTATTAAGGAATATTTGTTTGATTACAATGATTTTCTTAGGGGGTGCACTGACATGAAATTAAATTAATGAATATATTTGGTAGATAATAAAAATTATGAAATGATTTCAGTAATTTTTTTTTTTAGTAACCGATCATTTAATTATAACATAACAGGATTTGTACGTGATGTATATATATATAGCATATATATAGCACATATTGCGAGAAAAATGGGACGGTGGGGGTAGTAGTCGAGAGCTCTGTGAGGGTTAAAATGAGTTTTGAAAGTGGAGCGGGAGCTCTCTCACTCAGAGGTGGGACAAAAGGGAATCGCTGTGGAGAGAGCGGTGAATCTCGCGGTTTCGAACTCTCTCTCTCCCTCTCTCTCTCTCTCATCACTCCATTTGCTGTGGGAGTATAATAGTAGGACAGAAATGGGAAGGGTCCTTACCATCTCTTGCATGCGCATGTATATATATATAGACACAGAGAGGGTTGTTTTACTGCAGTCTTCCGGGACACCTAACGGATCGTCCTTTCCGTTGATCGTCCTGCCAACGATTATATTTCATGTCGACGGAAAAGGGTTTTCTCTACCCCGAACTCCCATGTCAATATGCTTGATAAGTGTATTTCGCCTTTCCTTTATGTATCTATCGATTTCTCACATAGTTTTTTAATGAAATATTTCAATTCAATAATTTTCTCAATCGAAATATTGATTGAATGTAGTACGTAAGATATTATTCTCTCAAAAACTACCCCTAAAATTCTTTTAGGCATTACCGATTGAATATTGAGTCATTAAATCCATTTTGCAGAAAAATTATGTTTCATACACGATATATATATATTTTATTCGATAAACTACCCCGTAAAAAAAGTTCTATTTCGAGTAAATGAAAAGAATTTAAAAAAAATCGCAATAAATATCATTAACTCATGACAAGATTTATTTATGCTCAACGATCGTGAATGTCACAGCTCAATTTGATATTTCCACACCCCTTCGTTTCGCTTACAGCGGTGAAGCGAGAGTTCCTACTGACTTTTGTGCACCCCCAATCCCCTGAGATGAGCCTAACCGGAACGGATGGACTCCGGGGTATATATGTATCCACATATATAGACATTATTGAAAGGGTGACTCTTGGACGTACGCACGTTGTCGCATTATACAGTCATCAGTGCTTTCATCGGGACATGATTTACGTTACGGGGTAGCTCATTCTCTCTCTCTCTCTCCCTCTCTCTCTCTCTCTCTCCCCTTCTATCCATTTCACTCTTGGCCCTCGGGGGACTCGTCGAGACTAGCTCAATGATTCATAATGATCTCGATAAAAGCCCCGAGTAGATAACGAATTTGACGTTTCAAACGTGTGCTCACGCGTAAGTACACACGGTTAATAATTCAGGAGGGTTGAAATTTGATTTACCCTTTTCCGTTGTACATCTGCCGGGTGGTGTGTCTTATCAAAATTCTCTATGGTTAAATCTTCTATGTCTTGTCGACAGTGATAAATTGTTGAGTGTACATCGATCCTAAAATCATTAGGAATTATAACGTATTTTAAATAAATGATAAGAATTATAAGAATAATGAGAATTATAAAAAATAGGGTAGTTGGTACAATGGTAGAAATTATAATAATACTTTAATAATTTTCATTAAATTACTAACCGTTTATCCTTTCTTGGTGCAAAGTGGGTGCAACGTAGCAGCACATAAACGAATGCTTTACATCCCTCACAATTTCGTATTTTTGCCAAAATGCGTTCTCCAAGTCGATTCAGTTTAACACATTTTATTGGATATTTTGTAATTACCTACTGTAAAATTCTCGTTGTATTGTAGGGCCTCATGAATACGAATACAAATGAATTCGAGGACGAAAAAAAACGATAAATAAATCGATTTGCAAAAGTGTTTAATTATTAATTAAATAAATTTATAGGGTAACGCACTAATCCACTAAATTGCACATAACCACTCGATTTTTTTCACGACTGGTATGTCCTTTACTCGTTTAGCTTATAATTTATTTTTAAGATATCGTGTCCACGCAAAAAGAAATCGCTAAATAGTACAACGAACATTATTCTGTATCTACATCTACTGTTGTATCTATTGATATAAAAATAATAATGATTATGGAATTTATTAAATATTTTCAACTGAATCTCGTAAATTTATCTAAAATTAATTTTTAAAATAAATGACTGAAAAAAAAGTCTGCATTTGAGCAAGAAAACTAAAACTACAAGTTGAAACAATCAAAAAATTCCTCGAATAAAAATTGTCGTACATTGAAACGTGCAAAAAAAAAAAGGAACGTATTAAATTCCCATGGCGATAATGAGTCTGTGTATGTAACCTATACGTACATGGGAGAGTGTACTTGGAAAATTAACAATGAAGGGTGCAAGTGGCACTTGGGAGAATAATTCGCCGATTCCGCCGGTGCAAACTGCCGATTTTCAACTACCCACCTCTTCAGGGTGGATATTCAACCCTTTATCGTTTTCTCTGCTTCGTGCAGCTCACCGATCATGTATAATACTTTTTGGCATACACCTGAGTCATATGAATAAATTTTCTTCGATTAAAATACATCATTCAATTAAAATAAAATTTTACAAAATCCCATTAATGTTTCTTTTAATTCATCTGAGTAAAATTAATTTATAATTAAAATAATCACCTTCGTTATTATTAATTGAATCGGAATAATACAATTATAAAAAAGAATATTTCAAATATTTAGAAAATTTCATTGCAAATCGAGATAAAAAAAATCTTCGTATTTTCCCCGAGGGCCGGGGTGGGCGAGGGGCTGACCGAGCATTTTTTTTCTCAACGGATGTCGGGAAATTTTGTGAATCTTCGTGTCTGGATTCGTGTCTGTGAGTGTGTGGTGGCACGTGGGTTAGGGTGATTACACGCGGGTCTACAGCATATTGTTCGTTGCGGGGGTGAAGAAGAGGGGTGGCGAGCGTCGGCGTGCCGCAAGGGTGGAATTGAGAAAGACGTGAGTGAGAAGATCTGAGTAGCGGGGGATGAAGAGAGAGCGAATGAGAGAAAGGATGGAGAATTGTGAGTAAATACAACGGAGGGAAAAGGGCGTGTGGGGAGTTGATTCGATGATCCGTGAAGCCACACTGGCACACCCTTCGCTCCGATACACGCCATATAATAGGAATGAAGGGAGAAAGATTGGAGGAGCCCATATATAGAGATATGTTACGAGAACCTTTGAAAGATTCAACCCTCGTGATAAGGGATGTACGCTCCGCGGATCTATCACAATGACTTTGAGTACAAATATAAAAATGAATTTATTTGAACTGAATAATTTTTTTTTTACACCAGACAAAATATAATATTCGTCTTATAAAATGTATTTCAATTGAGGAAAGTTCATTAATTTCGAGGTCATTGGCCACAGCAGCTTTTGAATGTCGTTAATTTTTTTGTTCAGCTATGAAATATTTTTATATCAACCCTTACAGACCTATGGGTCTGTAAGGGTTTATATAATTCTTATATATATATATATATATGTAATACATAACGCGTATTATTTTAGGTTATTTACGTAAATGCAAAGTAAAGCACTGAGAACATAACTCAGTTCAATTGCATCATCGTGATTTAATTTTGAGAAGAAGCTCTAGAACATTACCCTCTTCCGTTATCTTTTCTACATCATTCGTAATAAGCATGACCGTCATTGCCCATTGACCCCCTTTTCCCCGTTTTTGTCTGACAATGGCTTTTCTACCATCTTCATCGTTGTCGTCGTCGTGGTCGTCGTCGTCGCCGTCATATCTCCGCTATCTCGTTGTACGAATCTCATTGTGATCTCGGGGTGGCCAAGTCAGCTATTATGTTTATTAAGTTGGCCAGCGAACGGCGCTATGAGAGTACATATATGTATACAGCTTCTATACATATATGGTTATGTTTATATATATATATATATATATAAATATATATACATTTATATACGTATGTACATAATGTATATATGCGAGAGAAATAGAACTGTAGAAGGAGTGGGGGTGGTAAAACGCGGGGTTGGTGGGTCGAGGGTTAGGAAACAGGGTGTATTGTCCCGCGCATTGTCTGCCCCATTGTGTGACATCACGGCCCGATAACTGCCGATAAGGCAGCGCAACCAAAGCTACGTTCGTGTGCCAGACTCCACTCCCAAATCCCTCCCTCTGTCCGGATGTATAAAAGAAATGATTATATATATATATATATATATATATATGTGTATATATTTTTTTTTCGGTGACATGTATGCCTGCGAATATATACAGTAAACAATATGTCATAAAGTATATTACATACTATATATACGTCACAATCTATATATAGTATAAATATATATTATATTGTGTAAATGATAATTGATCGATTTTAATTTTCTATTGCGATAAGCACAGAGGCTACGAATTTTTAAAATTTAGAAAACAAATGATTTTCATTATCACAGAGAGTGGATTCAAGCTTCTATTCACATCTCAGCCAGTAAAAGTATCATGGACCATTGAAATTTTTTGCAAATATTTTTAATGAATGAAGAACGATTGACTGTATGATAGAAAATTTTGCTTTTGTAATAAATGTATATATTTTTCATAGGGTCGTAGTACGCGTAATTCATTCATTCGTTTGTTAATAATATTTATAGCTTCCCCACTAATAAGCTGTGAATTTTCTGTTTCAGACACGAGGAGAAATAGTTAACCCCTGAGGTTTATATCGGTAAGTGGCCTTCGAACTTGCACCCCTTGCCTGCACACTATATATGTATATCGTATAATAATATTCATCCGTGATTCTCCTCGCACCACGTGCAGCACGTGGTGTAACTCGAGCTCACCGAGGGGGTGAGTAAAAGCGTTTAAGCTTCTGATCGATGGATAGAGGGAAAGAGAGAGAGAGAGAGAGAGAGAGAGAGAGAGAGCAAGAAAAGAACGAGTATACGTATATCGAGCAAAAAACGAAAAAATAGAGTTGATATTGCAGGGTTGCTACAACGAGACTCCTATTGGCCTACAGTCCATAAAAAATTTCGGTATAGGAAAAATTTAACGAAATTAAATATTAAATACGAGCTAAAAATCTCGTATACATAGTGGGGGTAAAAAATATTTATATCCATTCATTTTATTCTTGTCAAGAAAAATTCTTGAATTTTTGGAACGCTTGAATATTTAAGACATTTTTTCCCAATCTACATTCATTGGGGAAAATTAATTAATTATATGTGTGTAACGAAAGTAATTAATTTAATACATATGGAATGACTTAAAGGTTAAAGGAAAATTGAGTAATAATAAAATAACATTTTTCATTTCTGTAAAATGGACAAAAAGGTATTATGGCCGGAATACAATTGATAGAGTGGCTCTGCTATAAATAATTGTGAACGTAATAGGCGAGGAAAGTTATATAGGATTTTGCGACAATCACAGTCGCGCGACCCTCCTCTCGTTTTGAAATATCCTCGGCTCTCGTGACGTCCACGATGATGGGGCCACAGCGGTGATATGAATAACAATCAAAAACTATAACCCTCAAACCGTAATAACGACCGAGTGTGTGTGTGTGTGTTTGTGTGTTCTATGTAGGTGGTCGCTGACAGTAGGAAACTCGCCTCTTTACGAGTTCCCGGACCATTTTTATGTTAATAAGCGTGTGCCTGGCTCGCAAATATATACCCTCATCCCCTCGTTCTCCACATCCCCCACCAAACGTCCAAAAATTGCATCCCTTCTGCGTTATTTTTATCTTAAGAAAAAAAAGCAATGATTCGAGCAGAGAAAAATCGTCACTCAAAATTTTTTACGCAATGTACCATCGGGTGGAGTGTTATTTATTTTATGTCTCAATGTATCTAGCGTCGTGAAAAATGATTTGTTGGATTTCAATAATGAGTAGCGAAATTTGAAAAGAAAACTCTCATTTCTTATTTCATTTTAATAATTCTCATTTTTCCAAGATGCAAATACTATTGCTAGCTAAAAAAAAGGTCAATTTACTCAAGTGAAATGAATACAAATCAAGCAGATGAATTTTTATCTATTATTTAGTGTATCTATGAATTGTGCTGAGAGAGAAGATAAATAAGGGATGAAAAAAAAAGTGGGCAAGACTGTAGGAAGAATGAAAATATGTATGGGGGAAATATTGTACGTATACGAGAAATCCAGGACAAACTTGTAAGGGATCTCTCTCGTACAAAGAACGAAAGCTCACCAAACATGTAAGGGGGCGACAGAGAGCAGAAAATTCCAGGGTCGGTTGTAGAGTGAACCCGAGACAGAAAAGAAAAACGGTACGATACGAACACCTTTATACAGCAGGAGGGTGAGATAAGCCAGTGGTGCAAAGTGTTACACGCAAAAGGATTTTCGTTTCTTTCCCCTCCAGAGATATTCACTTTATTTTTATCTGCATTCTTACGGTGGGCTGTAATTGTAACCATCGATTTTTTTTTCCACATTTTTTTTGTGCTTACTTTTTTTTTATCTGTTATTATCGACACTCAATCCTTAATAAATAATAATAATAATGATGATACGTATACATTGCATGTATAGTATTCAATACTGGGAATAAGTCAATTAATTATTTGATAAAAGAAATTAAAAATTAAAAAAAAATATGGCGGAAGCATTCTCTATATTAAAGAGTACTAAATGAGTGAGGATAAGATCAGTGGCTGTCGGTGTTTCTATGAAGGGCTCTGAAGTTTGGATTACCAATTATTTATATTTGAGGCTATAATGAAGGGTTATTTTTTTAATTCTTCGATTTTCGCCAAAAAGTAATCTTTTTAATCGAGGAAATAAACAATAAATATCTTAACTAATGACCACGAAACTACATGCTAAGTTTATACTCATGAGTTAATTCTGCCCAGCTTTGATGTAAATTAATGGAATATCAGTGCGACAATTCACACGTTTTGAGGGCACAAACAACAAGACGATAACTTTGAATGGAAGTGGAAGACACGAGATGGTATTTCCAGTTGATAACTAAATATTGAAAACTTTCACATCAAATCTAAATTCAATTTGATTTTGCGAAAAGACAGATGAATAAAATACCAGTAAGGCAAGCCAGGTATGACGAGGGGAACTAAAGGAAAGTAATACATATACATGAATACTTCGCTATAATATATATGACGTCAGCTATATATACAAGAGGCTGCCTGGCCGTTTTGTGAGCGACGCGCAAAAGATGCCTTTGAATCCTTAATTCCCTTTGAAACTCTCATTCTGGCGGGAACGAGCGGTATTATTCGGCTGAATGACGTATTGAGCGAGTTTTGTATGCCATCCCAGAGCCTTCCATGGCACATGTTTTATATATATTGCTCTCGTGCTCATCTCGTTCCGCGTTTTCTCTGTTCGGTAAGTTATACATCTATATATATATATATATATACATCTATATATATATAGATGTATATATATTTATATACATATATGTATGTATATTTTGCTCCAAGCTAAAATTTCTCTCTCTTTCTCTGCTCGTGTCTCATACTTCCTCATTTGCTTTCACTCTTGTCCATCATCACAGTTTCGTTATAGATTTTCTCGTTTCTGTCTTTTCATTCCCTTCTTTTCATCCCTTTTTGCCCCTCTCACTTTTATCTCATCGTTTCTCTCTCTCTCTCTTTCTCTCTCTTTCGATATTTTCTCTCGCTCTGTTTCACTCCTTTTATCTTCATTCAACATTCGCCCCAAAGATTTTTGATGCAGTGAGTAAAAAAAAGAGAGAGAGAGAGAGAGAGAGAGACTGGAGGATGCAATCCAACTCCTACCCCTTGTTCACCCTTTCAGTTTCCTTGCTTCGTAGAGAAATTCTTCTGTGATGGTCGACGGGTGAGTGCGGGGGGTGGGTGGGGGGGGGGGGGGGGGGGGGGTGGCAAGTTCTCTCTCTCGTCGTACCAGGCTTGGTTCATTGCTCAACGAAGAAGACACCTGCGTTGAGATTAATTAGGATCGCTAGTTTTTTAGCTGGTAGTTTTTTTTGTTTTGTTCATCAGAAGTTTTTATTTTTTTTTAGCTACTTTGGATAGCTAAAAATTGTATACTTCTATACAGCCATTTTGTATCCAAGAGATATCTGTGGTTTTGATTATTTGACGATTGTTAGCTACATTTGTTTACTGGTTATTACTGGTTTTTTAATTTATCTATAATTATTTGAGCCATTTTGGTGATTCCAAGATACAAAAAACTTGTTCAGTTTCTTGGCACACTGTGCTATGTGATGGTTAAAAAAAACTGTGAAATTTCAGTGTCAATGTAGGTATCTACTGAAGGGATCGCACGTTACCCTAAAAAGCACTTAAAGTTGGATCCAAAAATGAAAACTTTTTTAAACCCAACTGTTGGATGTTAATATTTTATTCCACATAAATATGTAATTATTCTCATTTATTTTCTAGTAAAATAATTTCAAATAATGTTTTCTACTGGTCAGTCTGATCTCTACAAGCCGTATCTACTAGCACCTGAAAAAATGTTTCATTTTACATAACCTGCTGGTACAATCCTTCAATGCACTCTCAAATACGTTTAAAAATAAAAAAAATCGACCGAATTGTCTCTTTCACACACGCTTTTGGATAAAAATGTTTTTTTTTTGCACGATTAGTTGATGTCGTCGGGTTAGTGGAGAAGGAAAAGTTCGTGAATTCATGCAGGTACAGAAGAACGCACGTTTGGAAAATGGGTATATAAGGGATGATTTTGAGTGAACGCAGTTGGTAATGAAATGGGGGTGGAAAGGGTGATGGGAAAATAGTGTAGAGGGGAGGGAAGGAGGACGCGAAATAGTGCGAGTGAGGCACCAAGGCCCATATTCGTGCATTGTGCCACGTTCCATCGCGTTCTCAACTGAACTGAACTCAACTCAACAGTGGGAAGAGACACACAATGGCCACACACCGTGTTGGAGTTGGGGGTGTATGAATAAGTATAACAGACAGACACCGGTACAGAGAGACAGAGACAGGTAGCTCACCTCTCTTTCACTCTCCTCTATTTCTCTCTCTCTCTCTTTCTCTCTCTCTCTCTCTCTCTCTTTCTCTCTCTCTCTCTCTCTCTCTCTCTCTCTCTCTGTCTCTCTCTTTCTCTCTCTCTCTGTCTCTCTCTCTCTCTCTCTCTCTCTCTCTCTCTCTCTCTCTCTCTCTCTCTCTCTCTCTCTCTCTCTCTCTCTCTCTCTCTCTCTCTCTCTCTCTCTCTCTCTCTCTCTCTCTCTCTCTCTCTCTCTCTCTCTCTCTCTCTCTCCCTCTCTCTCTCTCTCTCTCTCTCTCTCTCTCTCTCTCTCTCTCACTCTTTCAACTCCCTCAGGCCGCAGTATGTGAATGAGGAACCCATTTGATAACACGCCTCCACCAGCCACCCAGGTCCATTGTGTCGCTTCCTATTCAGATGCTCTATGCCCTCACTACTCTCTCCTCCCTTTATCCACGCTCTCTATACTCTCTTTCTCGTTCTCTCCCTCTCGCTCTTTCTGATTCACCCCCCCCGCCCCCCTGCCTATCCCAAACCAACCCTTGTTCCTTCGTCCACCCCTACTTCTTCGATATCAATGCGAAAATCGCAACGTCCCATCGCTATATATTATCTATGTATTATATATAAAACTACATAGGCGATTTCTTTGCCTATCCAGGAAAAAAAAAAAAAAAAAAACTTTATTTTTACATGGGAATGATTGAAAATATGAGAAACGAATATGCTTCGTATGGAAATTCGTACACTTGTATATCTATGAAATATTTATTTCAATCATTTTTCACGAAACAAAAATGTATATAATTAATGTAAAGAATTAACAAGCTTTAGTTTCTGTTTTAATTTGGATATCAAAATTTTCATCAGCACTTCGTAAAAATAGTAGGCAAATTATCGTTATTATTGCATGCAAAAGTTGACTCATAAAAAATTAAAGAAAATTTGGTGAAATCCATTTCACACGCCTTCTTAATGGTGTCACTATAACGATTGAATTAAAAACTTAAGTGGATCATCTAGTTCTGTAATATGATTTACTAACGAAATTCGAATGCATTTATTCCAGTCATTTCATTTCTGCAATCAATCAATTAAATTTATCAATTCGTAATTCTCTTCTTCTAAAATCATTGTTGATAATTGTTTTAGTTGAAATTTATCAATATTATATATATTTTCTTGCCTCTCACTGATCCAAAACGCATCACACAAAATGGAATTTCCAATGATTTTTCTTATTCAATCATTAATATACAAATACTTTGATAATAAAAAAAAATGTTCCATAACATTTGACAAATAACTTGGATTCATATATGACTCTTTTATTGATATATTGATACCGGATGTCGACCAGAGTTCCGGTTCGGACGTCACTATTCCATCGTTCAATCTACACACATATATATATATATATATATATATATATATATATATATATATATATATATTATAGGTGTACCATTTTTTTTTTTTTTTTGCAAAATATATGCATGTGTGGAGGATATTTTCGTTAAAGGGTTATGTAGTGCTGGTGAATTCGGATGTATACATACGACAAAGCTTCGATTTTCGGGATCTCATAGCATAAATTGCACCAGTGGTGACTCGCACGTCGATGGTTGTCCGGGTCCGGGTGTATATTATATTTATATATCTATATATTGCTGTATATACAACTGTATGTGCAGAGTTACCGTCGTGCCAGGACGAAAACGCTCTCGCGCATATCCCAGAGCGTTATGCACCAACTCTATAGTAAATATATATGCATATATGTATATACATCGATAACAATGAGGCAGAGACAAAGCCCAGGTACAATGCTGATGTTGAACTCGACTGATTTCGACGATTTTTGGGCCTTTGCATGTGCATTGGCTCTTCTCTCTCTCTCTCTCTCTCTCTCTCTCTCACTTTCGTCGACAATGATTCCCGCATACGTAATCATCGGTATATGGGCACACCAGCGAACATGGTCGAACCCTCGCAGGGGCTCTCACAGTTCTACGAGCAAGAAGATCTAACTTTGTAAATTTTTTCAAAAATTGCTCGAAACACATTATTCAAGATCACTGAAAGATAATAACAATTTTTTCGTTTTCTTAATGGCAATTTTTATTGCAATCAATTATAATGGTATTTTAATCTTATTTTTGTCGCTGAAAATGAATTTGTATTGATATTTTGAGATTCATATATATATATATATATAAAATTTATCGAAATGCTGGGGAGGGGACAGAAGATTTAGTTTGAGCATCACTGGCTGCACCTGAATAGATACATTGTGCCGGGGCGGCCTATTGACGGGCGATTGTTCCCTTAACAATAACAACAATATCTGAATGGTCGTGCGAGCACATCTCGCGCACTCACGCACTTTGGCACAAGCCGAGGAACAGAGGGGAGGGGAGGGGAGGGGAGAGAGAGAGAGAGAGAGAGAGAGAGAGAGAGAGAGAGAGAGTAAGCTCGTCCATATACAACACACTTCTGATGACGAAGGTGCTTTACTCTGTATGAGCCAGAGAGAAAGGGAGAAAGATTATAGTGGTCGGGATGAGGGAATATGCGACGAAGGGTATAGAAACGAGTGACAGAGATGGAGTTATAGAATGGTCAATGGATTGCTGATATAGGGTGTGCATAGGGCATTTCATGCTCACCCGACAGAGATGTGACTGTCACAATCTGTTATATATGTATATATATATTTCTATTAATTATTTTGTAATATTATTATTTAATATTTCTATTAATTATTTTGTAATATTATTATTTAATATTTCTATTAATTATTTTGTAAGCCGAGAGAAAAATATTCCACACAAATTTCTAATTATTAATTGTATTAGTATTAATTGTGTGCTGACAAAGAATATTTTTGAGACCCTCTCGATTAGGGGTGTAGTTCTAATTACATGTGGCAAAAAAGCACAAATTTCTCTTGAACTTTTTTTCCAAAATTTTTGTCACTTATATTATGCAAGATTTAATTTTAATTTTTAAACAAGAATAAGATGGGCACTATTTTTTGAAAAACCTTTGGGAATGATTGTTAACTATTGTGTTGGAATATTAATAGTTTTTTATCTCATATATTGTCTATTATTCCAATCTTCGATGCACTGTTGGAACAAAAATCACTTCCTAAAAATTAAATGACAAGTTAAATGTCGAATCATTATTTTAGATTTTTTGCTACCAAACAGAAGTAAGAAACGGAGATAAATTAAAAAATCGGTAGTGCTTGGAGGGTTGAAAATAATTCCGGAAAATTGTTTTTATTTTCGAACGTTGATTTTTTCAGTCCGATGTTTCTCTTTCCACCCCTGAGTTGTCTTAACATGATGTGCTGAAGAATCTCTGTGTGTCTTTCTCGCTCCGCCATGGGTGCCACTAATATCGTCTTTCTCGCACCCATTTCTACAGCACATCACTTTCAGGCGATGTGCTACTCCTCTGTCGGTAACAAAAATTGCGTACGAAAATTCTCCGAAAGATCAGTCGGTTAGGAGAATTTTGGTCCCGGAGTAAAAGCAGCTTTCTCTCTCGCACTCACAATGGCTTACGGAAAATCTGTTGTGCCGACTGAGTAGCTCATCACCTCAAATATGATGAAAATCATATTATCCGGGCGAGGGCTATTTATCGACAGAGTCGTGTTTCCTTATCGGCTGCACTAACCGACTATTGGTAACATGACATTTTTTATGGTAAAGTAGACTCCTATAATTTCTCTTCCTCTACGCCCTTTTTTTTACATATGTTACCATCGGTGTGTGGCCGCGTTTCAGTCGATATGCGAGCTTATCTCTGATATGCGATAACGAGAAAGTAATCAACATTTACTAATTTTTTTTTTCTGCATTTCAATTAATCAATTTTTTTTTTTTTTCTGTTTCAGACATACGTGAGAATGTCGACATTTCCGGTGAGTTTTTTTCGGTTATACAGAAAAAGTAAACTTGTTAATACAAATGTAAAAAAATAATTGTTTATTATCGATGTAAAAACAATATTGTCAATCATAACATCGCGCGAGCAATGTTCATTTGTAAAATATTAATTATGAACAATAATTTTATGACGAGTTTTACAGAGCTCCAGTTACATTCACAGATTCAAATATACTCGATAGCTCAACGATCTTTTAGAAACATATAATTAACACTTTTGACTATTTTCTCTCTCTCTGCGAAGTTGAAATAAATATTTACTTATAAATTTTACGCGTATTTTTTTAACGCTCCTAAACAATATGAGAAAGTCGAACACAGCTGATAAATTAATTTCAGAAGGATCTTTTTCCACGCAATTACATCACCGAGCACGAAAAAAAACTTTCGTGACGGTAAACTCGGTTAGATTTGAAAAAATCCTCGTCGTATTATACCGAGGAAATAAAAAATAATAAAAAATAATATAATAAACATCGAAATACATAAATATTACAGATTACAGTAAATTGATTATAATTGCAGCTCGTTTCCGGTTCAAAGGACTTTTCCTCAAAAGAATCATAATTCACGTAATTATGATCAATTTCGTCTGATTGATATAAAAAAAAATATACAAATTTATAAATTAATTTGAACTCAATTTCTTTTTTTGACAAATTTTAAAAAATTTCAATAGTTCCATCTCGATGGATGCGTGTGCATTCAGTTTGGCTTTCTTTTCAGTCTTTATTCTTTCAACTGTTTATATATTTTTCCTTTTTTTCTACTTCTCTTTTTTTCTCATCCTCTATTTTTCCTCCTATAATATTCTACAATTGTATTTGTTATTTTTACCAAGTCCCACTTGAACTGGCTGCCGCTCATGAGATATCACAGATATCGTCGTCCGTGTCGTCACTTAATATGGACGTTGTGCGGTTATCATTTCTTCGATTTCGTTAAAAAAAAAATGTTTTTTTTTCGTTTTTTCTCAAAATAAGTATGGCGATGGTTCGGCAAAGCCACAGTCCCTGCAATGTCTCTGTAAGTAATTAAGGCTAAGATAACAAAAATTCAAATAAAAAATTATATTTGGGTTAAAAAATTATAAATATTTTTGATTATTAAAAAAATCAGACATTAATTTTTGTTTAATTTTTTTTTATCTAACCATTGGATAGTCCTCAATCAGAGCATTTTCACCGAGTCGATAATGGACAGATCTGTTCGCCATAAATGACTGAGCATCGTTACGTGGCATTGATGGACTTTTTATTTGCCAGGAAGGGTCCCTCAGATTTCCAGCTAGATTCAGTATGTCCCGTTTCTCATATAATACCCTCAACGTTGTATCAGCCTTGATAAAGAATTTTTTTTTTTTTTTTTTACTTGCCATTAAAAAAAAAAGAAACGAATTGTCTTTTAAATATTCACGATATTAGCATACAGCAAGTCATTGAGAAAGTGAATTAATAATAATTCAGGGTTTCAATTAAAAATTCGGGGCACAGTACAGCCAATACTCATCAGTCCCACCATTTTTTAATTCCAGAATTTTCACATTAAGCTCAAAATCAATGAGCTACAAACCTCAAGATACTAATTTTCATTTTAATATAATAATTTTTTGATTTTTTCATCAATTATATTGATTCTGCCATATTGAATTTTCAAAATTTTGGGTTTGGGTTAGTAATTTACATCGAGTTATTTTGATCACTGCCATTTTGAACTTTCGTTCAGCTCTGTGTGGGTTTTTAGGTTTTTTGTGTTAAGAGAAATAAAATAAAGACAAAAAACAGAAACTAAATGCCCAACGAACAAATTCAAACGGGGCTTTCTCGTATAAATATTAATTAATAAATAAATATTTTCGTTGAAAAAAAAAATAGGATTTTTAAAATTTACTGACCTTCGTTGGTAATTTTGAATTTTCATCCGTCGGCGTTTCCGGCCTCGACGATGTTGGCGATAGCGAGGGTGTTCTCTCGTCGCACGATCCTGTCGATGGTACGAGACTGCTTATCCCACTGGATTCGCTTCTCGTACTTGGCGATGCTGTACGTGCGATATCCCCTGGCAAACTCCTGAGATCGGGTTCCGGCGATAATAGAGCGATTATTCCTCGAAAATCTTCCTTATTGAAGCCCGCGAGAGAAAGTGCCAATGCCAACGCCATTTTTTTTTTATTATTTATGTCAGTATGTACGTTATTCTGCGATAATTGAAAAGGTATCGAATTTCAGCGTCAATTCACAACAATGACAAAATTTATAAGATAAAAAGTCATCATCTTTGATTTCTTGTTCAACGAAGAAAATAATTTATTATTATTTACAAAACCAAATAAAATAATGGATTAGCCCAATTGATAAAAGCTTGCAACGAAGCTCGAATTAAATCGATTCCATGAAAATTAATTTATCCATTAGCTATTGGAATATTTAAAGAGATTTAAAAATATGATTAAAAAAAAATACTCAAAAGTAAGTTCAATTTTCACTGACTCAGTCAATTTTCGATCGAGTGTACGACACAGAACGTTATACAATTTTTCAACACAAAGCACGAAATCGTGACAAAGTTTCTCGCAACAACAGGACAGACTAAAATCTCTAACGGTCGCTTTCGCTTACTCTTCCTTTTTGTTTGATTCACTGTTGTATACATTTAATCTATCATAGTCCTGTATACAAGCATATATCGAGATGACCTTGTATACAAGTAGAATTGTGGCCCGAAATAATGCTGTATGATATTGTTTACTTGCTCATTAATATATAATTATAATACATCGTTTGCTTCAATTCGAATCAATCGACCCCGATACAGAAGATCATTTTTAAAAAGCTTTATCGTCATTGTCAAATATTTTTAATCTTCAGTTGCATCAATTGAACGATTTTTGCACTCGTGTATTACTTCAATTATTTATTTATTTATTTTC
>OY769909.1:15740293-15854309 GCA_963669185.1 Dyspetes luteomarginatus | reverse complement strand
GAATTTTTCTTTAACTTGTTTTTCTTAACTTCAGCAAAGGGGTAAGAAATGCTAAAAATTAATATATGAATTTAAAAAGTCCAGAATGGGAATGGGGGTTAAAGGAATTAAATGGTTTGCTATCACCTTTCAACTTCTAGGTCAAAATCACTTCGATAAAATAAATGCGACAAAATACTCCCCCGATATAATATCCAAGTTAAAAGTAAATGCGAATAAATATTCAAACATGTAGTGGAAAAATATAACTATATCAAATTCATTCCACCCTTGCAGCCCCATGACAGAATAGTTTTCTATGACAAAGAATACACAATTGACCTGTGCTAAATCTTGGGAATTTTTTCGATAAACTGAAGTTACTTTGGCATTCGTTATTTCATTGTTTCGATATTTTATTATTTCAAATTTTATCATTTCATATTTTATCGTTGATATTTTGTGTTTTGGTGATTTTTTTATCCATTCATAAAATTTAAATTGAATAAAATATATAACAAGATTGTATAATTCGATGAATCGATAAAATCATCACGAGTTGTCAAAAAACATAATTCAAGATAAAATAGTGGATTTATGAAGAAGGTCAACCCAGAAAACAGATGCTACCGAAGGAACACTTGAGAAAACGAGAGATGAAAGAAATAAAGAGATATAGAGAGCAAGAACGTTTGATGCTCGACAAGGTTTTTCTTCTTCTCCTCTCCTTTTGTCATCCCTCTGTATGACATCGAGAACGATTTCCTTCTGTTCCTCGCTCCCTCGATTTTCCACGATCCTTTGGAAGAGAGACCGCAGGAGTCGATAAGACTCGTGATGTCGTCGGAAATCTCTTGCACAGAGGCCTTCCGATATATATATATATATATATATATATATATATATATATATACATATATATATATATATATAATAGCGGAGTATAAAAAAACCGTGTATAGTGCATGGCCGATCGGGGACGCATTTTATAAACTCATATATACACACACGAGTGTTTCGTCGAGAACATAAACGCGCTGAACACCCGAGAAGAAAAAAAAAGATGGTGAAAGGGAGGAGAAAAGAGATTACGAAGAGGGATAAGAGGAACGAAGAAAAAGAGAGGACTGAGTATCTCCCGAGTAAAAGGGGCGCCAGAATCGATAAATTTCATTTATGGGTGTCACTTTCGGTTTTTCGAATCTCTCTGGTCGCGTGGCACCTCTAAATAAGATTCTCCCGTTCGCAGGACTTGATGTACGAGGTATAGATTAAGTGGGTACAGTCATTGGCCACGAGTACAACGACTGGCGGTATAGTAAATTTCCTTGCAGTGAATGAATGGATTTTTTAAATAAATAAATCGTTTTTAGTCAAATGTATAAATAAAAGACTGTAAAAATTTAAATGAAATTCTATTTTTACCGTCTTTTATTTAGAAAACTCGAGCTTTTTTTTCACGAAAAAACTTTCATCTGAATACTTGATGTAAGATTATTATTACTATTATTACTATTATTATTAATAATAATAGTAATAATTTCATAATAGATAAATAATAGTAATAAAATTTCATAAAAGAAAAAGCTTTTGGTAAATTTTCACAAAATTTCGTATATTTCATCGCAAAACTTTAATTATTGGGAAAAGTTCGTTATCAATATCTGAAAATACAAAAGCTTTTTCTGAAAATTTACCAAAAGCTTTTTCTTTTATGAAATTTTGAATTCATTAAAAATTTTGAACAACGATTAGATGAAAAGAAATTTAATTCATCCAGCTAGAAGCCAAAATTGAGAAAGGTCATAGAGGAGGCTTTGTTGATGAACGAAAATTGTAAAGAAGCAAAGTGCAAGCTTCAATTTGCAGGTTGCTTTATTTTTTAATTGAATAAAGGAAGAAAGTGATGTTATTAAAATTAAATATAAATTCATTGATTTTGATCTGCATAAAAGATCGGAAGTTGGCCAATAACTGTACTGTTTGGCCGATCTGGGGACACAATGGATGACGCTCGGTTGAGCGTAAGAAAACGCTCGCAACAGTGAACAAGAATAAAATAAGAGAGAAAGAGGAGTCTTTGGGTCTTCTGACGTTTTTGATCCTGCAGAAGGCGAGTTTCTGAATTCGCCAGGTGCTAGACACGCGCTCACAGGACCCTTCCCTTGGATGATGCAAGATCAAATATTCTCTCTCTCTCTCTCTCTCTCTCTTTCTCCTTCTTTGGTACGGAGGGGGATGAAATCGAGGAAAGGTAAACGAAAGAGGGTAAAGACTCAACTGGCCAAGTTATGTGACTCGTATGATTCGTGAACTATGAAACTTCGCCTAAAGTATTTTTTCTTTTCTTTATTCGTGTCGTCCTTTGCTTCTCTCGAGTCTCTGTTTTTTTTTCTCTCTTCCTCCAATTTTTGAATCGATCCAGGGGGTCATCGTCACATCTTCACGCTGGAATTCATTTACGGCTGAAAAATATAACCCAGTCTCCAGGTGCAAGGACACGTGCCCGATTTTCGGATACATATAAAAAGATTACGAGAAACGAAGCTACAGCTAGAGTTTTATGGATCGAAAAAAAAAATCACCTCCTGTACTCTCATTGAGGTTTTTTTTTGTTCCAAATTGCACGAATATTTTATTACGAAAGAGAATTAAACATGAAACAAATCGTTGAATTTTTTTTAACCATTTAAATGTTAACATTTGAAATTCGGAAAAATTGTTTTTTATTTCTCCTTTCATATTGTTATTTTTGGGCCTTATTCATTTATTCTCATTCATCTAGCCAACTATCCTATACATAGTAAATCACAAAGTCACATAAATTTTAAACGACTTTAAAATCTGTGAAAAAAAAATTATCTTTAATTCGTCATGGGTTTCCAGAATCTCGACTCACCCTCGATTTTAACTATCGGCGTCCGATCCAGGTGCACGCGAAGCCGGTATAACGATTTTGTCCAAGCGTGGACCACCGTAAATATGGAACGGTGATGGTTGTAAATTTATTTAACGCAACCCCTGCAAAACGACGAAACTCTCCTCTCTCCTCGGCGGATGTATAAATCTACAGGTGAGCCTGCCGCAATTATCTCTTATTCACGTGGGTGAGGAAGTTTCCTGTGGTTTCAACTTTACGGGAAAAAATTCGTCGAAAAAAGAGAATAGCAGATTTTCAGCTCGATTGCGGCTGTTCAAGGATGACCCCCTGTCGTGGATCTGACTGTTTGACATCCGGTATTTATTTCACATGGAAAATAAACATTAACAATTATTAAATAATTCGATAAACAATATTTCAATGACTTTGGTATTTATTTAATTTGTACAAATTTCATTTTGCTCTCATTGCAACTTAAACGAAATGTAATTTTACATTTTGTTCTTTTATTTCAATAAATAATTTTATAAACATCGATCGCTTAACAATTATTTTATAACCAATGAAAAAAAAAACAAAAACTTTTTACTAACTTTACAAATTGGTCGTTGATGATTTAAAAAAAAGATTTGATACATTTTTTTATATTCTTGCTAGATACGCAAGAGATGCTTTTAATTTTTCGAAAATGTGGAATATTTTTTTGGTCATCGGCATTTCCCCCTTTTTTCTTATTAATGTGGCGTCGGCGTCGTGTGACACCTGAGGTGTCGAGGCTGTGGCACGTTACGACGAGGGTATATATATATATACCACCAACCGAGGGGATATATATATATATATATATATACCATTTATGTACATATAGTCGGTAAGACATCCATCACTGTTCATTGTGTCGTTCGGTGACACCTGGGCCTTCTGCTGCGAGAGCCGAGAGGCCATATTGTTGCTCCCTCGCCTCCCCCGAAATTTTGGACCCGGTATTATAGAGCGCATAGGTCTCTCGGGAATTATTTCCACGGTTACAAAACGAGTAAGGACAAAAAATAAATAGAATAAACAAACCGCACATAAGCCACGGAGATTCTCATAATTCGTCTCTCCAACCCCCTTTTAACGCCGTCACCGTTAAAAATTATTTTCAATAATTTGGGTGTCCTAAAAAAAAATGGACAAAACTTTTTTCGTATACGAAAATTTTTTTGCTATAATCATTCATAATTATTCTACGATTAAATTGTGTTTTTTTTTTTTTTTTCTACAAAGTTTTAAATGGTAAAACAAAAAATACGAAAAATCAAATAGAATTAAATTCTTGAATCATGCTATGGAATTGATGGATAATTCCAAAACGCGTTTAGGATACTGTCGATGACACTAATCGATTGCGGACGTTACGAAGCAATTTTTTTTTTATTTCCATTCAAAAAATCACTGTCCTTTGGGATTTCATTGGGAATCCATTTGTGTTGCCTCAATATATTTCGTGGTTTTCCTCAGGGTCTCCACGGGTCATTTACAAATCGAAGAATATCGCTTCTCCTAACTTTGCGCGGTTAACCATCATATTTTTCGTGCTCTTGGCGATCGCGTGCATCACAATTTTTTTATTTTTTTTTCCACTTGTCCCAACATCAGGGAGGTTTGAAATATATTCCGGCTACATCAATTGCGTATTAAAATATCAGCAACGTGTGTGCGATATTGTCATTGACATTGTGATCATGCTACTGTGCTGCCCCCTGGCGGCCCGATGACGCGTCGAGTTTTCCATTCACCTAGTGACATCAAAGAAAAGTCACTCTGCGTTATTGTACCTCACGGCTGTGTAGCTCGCACACACACACACACACACACATAGAGAGAGATCGTTTTCCTGACGTTTTTTTGTGGCTGGTTAGTTTTTGGCTTCGAGTAAAAAAGTTTCCGGAAGTTCTCACGTTTTATGGGTACATATATATATATATATGTATATATATATATATATAATATAATATAATATAATATATATTATATATATTTATATATATATATATATATATATATACATATATATATTTACAAAATGCCTCTACAAAATGAATATGTTTTTCACTAATGTATCGTGGCGAAATGGCATATTGAATACAAAAAAGAGAAAATGTTTTTTGTCCCCTAAATGAGTGATGATATCTTTGTAATCTTTATAGATTTGAAACGAATCTTTCTTGTAAAATTTATTAAAGTGGAAAAAAAATTATTTAATTATTAATATTTAGATGTGGTCGTTCAATGTTGATCGTAGAGTAGAAAAATTTGAATCTCCAGATTTTCTGCTCGACGAAAATAGCTTTAAAAAGAAATATATCATGGTTGAGAAAAATGTGAATCACAGCTTCTCCCAGCTCTGATGCGAGTCATTCAAGCGGTGACTGCAAATCCAGGTGTCCTGGGTCCATCTTCTCATTTCCCTCTTGGGGACCTTCATATTTCAAGCAGTCAATGGTCCTGTGCGGGGGAGGTAGCAGGTGGTCCTCTTCGGTACTTTCGACTACATATATATATATATATATATATATATATATATATATGTACATGTACAGTATATAGACCGGTTTGAGGGAGGGCGTATTTTCATAATTAGTTGCTTACCAAAATTTCTATACTTCGTTGCAACAAAAAACTCTCGCGGATGGCTTGCCCTGTTTTTTTTTTTCATCATCCTGTGAGAATTTGAAAACTCGAAAATGGGCAATTTTCGCGATTTTCAGAATGCATATATCGCAAAATCGTATATATGTACATGTCCAGTACATAGACCGGTTTAAGGGAGAACGTATTTTCATAATTAGCTGCTTACCAAAATTTTTATACTTCGTTGCGACAAAAAACTCTCGCGGATGGCCTGCCCTGCTATTTTTTTTTCTTGATCCTGTGAGAGTTTGAAAACTCAAAAATGGGCAATTTTTGCATATATCGCAAAATTGTTTGACGTGCTTTTTTGTTTATGAAAAAAATTAATGTTTTTTGAAAATATCAGAACATGTATTTCAAAACTGTATGATTATAAATAACGATAGTCAATTATAGCGTTAATAATACATGTTTGTTTTTACAGTAATTTTTTTTATATACAAATAGTGACTCTTTTTTTTGACCCGCTCTATTTTACTACAGGTAACTTCATCAATAAAAAAAAATCTCACTCTTATATCTGCGACGTTTGGCCTGAATGAATGTCGAAAGACGGCGAGAGGGTGCATTACATTCACCTGAGAGTTCTCGTATACGATCGCTCATCACGTGACACATGAAAGAAAAACGAGTGCCCACGTGAAATGGAAAGGAATCGAGGCATGGTCGAAAAAACCACTTTGACGATTTTTTTTCTCGAGACAATTTTTTATTTTTTCCCCTTTCGGTATTCACAAAAAATGCCATGACGAGGCACGACTCTTCGTCAATTATTCTTCTGAGTTCCCATTAAATCATGAAAAAACCACTTTTTTTCCTGTCAGCCTCCAAAAAAGTCGATCTAGTTTAGTTCGAGCTAGGATAAATCTTAAATGTAAATATTCTTTATCAATAACAAACAAAAAAATGATTTTATTGAAGATTCATTAATTTCCTGATCAGAATAAAAATAATCATTA
Organism: Dyspetes luteomarginatus; assembly: GCA_963669185.1. NCBI lineage: Eukaryota > Metazoa > Arthropoda > Insecta > Hymenoptera > Ichneumonidae > Dyspetes > Dyspetes luteomarginatus. Next base: position 15,847,814 of record OY769909.1, on the reverse strand, counting down.
CACCTTACGTAAAAATTCGTCGATGAAATCGGGGTCGATATGTACATAACAAAATATCATCATAAAATCCTTCTGATAGATTTAAAAAAAAAAAAAAAAAAAACGAACAAAAAATGAATAAATTTGTCGTAGGATGAAAAATGCATAAACGTCCATTGTGTTTCGACTTCGATCTTGGATTAGATCTTATATATTTCCGATGGGCGTAAACGCCACCATCTTATATCACCTTTCCCCCAAAAATCGTGCTGTAAAATGGAAAAATAATTGTTGGCTCTTCTCAGCGCGAATAGTCAGTCAAAAGGATGCTGTAAGAAATATCATTCGAGCATCAACGGAAGAGTGAGAAAAGTTCTTCGAGGATAAAGTTTGCCCATTTGCGGCGGGAAAAGGAACTTTTATTACGTTGTTATGAGGACGCATCACGAGAGCAAGAGAGAGAGAGAGAGAGAGAGAGGGGGGAGGGGAAGAGTTACTTTTAATGTTTCTTCGAAGATCGGAAAAACCTTCGAACTCTCGTAATCTCTCTTCGAGAAATCGACAAAGAGGAAAACAGGAAAAATACTTGAAAGTTTCAAGTTTTATATTTCTTTTAACTTTTTTTGACTATTAAAATAAAAATATATATATATATATCGCTTATGAAATAAATTTATCAATGTTTGGTCACAAATTCATGGAAATCGATAAGTAGCAGTAAAATATTTAACGAGTCAGTTACGAGTACTCTTCTCTGTAAAATATTTCACAAAACGTCTTTGTAAGTGTTACGAATATTATGCAATAAAATATATAACGTCTCGGAGGATTATATTATATCGCGATTATATAGCATGGAAATTTCCGTGGTTCTTTTGCAACGAGAGTTGTATTACTATATATATATATAAAGATACAGATAGGGGCTGCATTTCGGCTATTATTGTACGCGCAACACTACAAGGAGAATTGACGACAGTGAAGGAAATCCCACGCGGAGACGATAAATAGAAACCTTAAGGGAAAGTTATATAATATTCAGCGCAATGCGTGATCCAACGATTAATTTTAATGTTATGAAAAGTTTGCCTTGTGCAGAGACGAAAATCTCTTGGTATCTCATAAATAGTCATACAAAAAAGCTTTTGCCTTTCTCTCGTTTCAGGCTGTTGCCAAATCTCGAGCTCGAAAGGACATCAAAATTTTGGTAAGTTTTGTTTTCATTTTTTTCTTCACTTCCTTTGAATTTCATACACAATGAGCTTAGAGTTTTATTATAATCATATAAAAGGTTATGTGTATTTTTGCGACTTACGTATATATATAGATTATGTTCACGCGGTTATTGACGCTGATTGCGTAACAAGTGACTAAAATACCGGATCGTACAATATTCGACGGATCTATAAACTGTCAAAAATGGTCAATGGTTGAAAAGATCAGAAAGCTCGTTAGGATTAGAAAAAAAAAACCGTTAACAGTTGACTGTGAATTTTTTTTTTTGCTTCATTCGCGAAACATTTATTTATTTATTTACACATATGTGTCAAAGCTCTCGATCTAATTAGATGCATACACAGATATAAAAAAAAAAATCGTGTATATGATTATACTATTTTTTTTGCTCCATTCGCGTTATATTTTTTTTATATTTATGTATGCATCTAATTAGATCGGGAGCTTTGACAGATAATTATGTGTCAAAGCTCCTGATGTACGACTATCTAATATTGAGCTTCTTCGCCTTTTGTAATAACGCATATATATATATAAAGTGGTGCAAATCTGCCTGTATTGACACTCTCCTTCCTCTTTTTTTCTGTCTCTCTAATTTTCCACCTCTCTTTCTCTCTCTTCCTCACCCTCTCGCGCCCTGTTTCACTTTTGCACAAAGCGGGGCGAAGAGAACGCGGTATGGGAGGGAAGCTCAGATGAGAAGGAGAATATGTATACATATGTATATATATATATATACGTAGGACGAAATGCAACCTCGAGGGCCCAATTAGCGCCAGTATCACGAATGTCATCTCGTCGCGGTTTCTGCATTCGCGTGTGACTGGTGGCGCTTTCTACAGCCTCGCGAGTTTCTCATTTCTATACTCCACACTCTGGTCGTATCCTTTCTATCTTTCTGCACATTACCACTCCCTCTTGCACTTCTTCCTTACCTTCTCGGGATTTTTTCACTGTATAGATCTCCCCTCCGGGTCACGAGAATACTGCAATTTACTCGCGGGCACGCTTCAACATTCAAACTTTGCCACCGACAAAAAATAAATTTAACGATTAAGATTTAACAAAAGTTAAGATTGAAAATTAATTAAAAACGCAAAATCGATCAGTATTCTAAAGAAGATTAATTCAACTAAACGTTTACGTGCATTATGAATGAAAATGATTTAAAAATTATCCTTCATTATTTGAATAAACTAGCGTCGTTTATTGTTCGAAGACATGACTTTTATTTTTTTAATTATTCTACGATCTATCGTAGAATAATTGTGAATGACTTTTATTTTTTTAATCATTCTACGATCTATCGTAGAATAATTGTGAGATTTTTATTTTTTGAATAATTCTACGATCTATCGTAGAATAATTGTGAATGACTTTTATTTTTTTAATCATTCTACGATCAATCGTAGAATAATTGTGAGATTTTTATTTTTTTAATCATTCTACGATATATCGTAGAATAATTGTGAATGACTTTTATTTTTTTAATCATTCTACAATCTATCGTAGAATAATTGTCAATTATTTTTATTTTTTCAATCATTCTGCGATATATCGTAGAATAATCGTGAATGTCATACGCATTTGTGAATTGCAATTCGCGGCCGTGTTGTACTTCGCACACAGATCTGAGAAGATAGATATGGAATTGAGGAAACGGAAAGCGAAAAACTTAAAAAAAAAAAAAAAAAAAATTGAGGTTGCCTCGTTGTCGAGACGGAAACCTTTTTATCTCCTTTTCTTTCCTTATTTCTTCTTCTTTGGTATAGCGTCTTATTTTTCATCTTACTCTCCACCCCTCGCCGTTCCTTATCTTTTACTTCTCCTTCCTCTCTCCCTCCACTCCTTTGCTGCTTATTTCCACAGTGCATTATCCAATTTCCTCTCACAGATATACAGATATATATATATATATATATATATATATATATATATATATATATATATATATATATATATTTCACTATACAATAATTGGGCATTCAGTGGCACTCGCTGCTACCGAGAACCCCTGAGGCTTCGTTCGAGGTCGGGCTCTTTTTCACCCTTTCTCTGTCGTAGCAGCAGCGCAACGTATACTGACGTTTTTTTTTTTGTTTTTTTCGAATTTTGTTTTTATTTCTCATAGTACTATTTTTTTGCGCGGAATTTTGTGAGGAAAGACCGCGAAAAAGGGGTAGAAACGATTCGGGGGTGGTACCGATGTGAGTGGCGCCTGCGGTGATTTCGCAGAGAGGGATACGACGATTGGCATGAAAACATTTTTTTAAATTTTTTTTATTTAATTTTTTTAATGAGCAAAAATTCACCTTTTTCCCCCGAGACTGAATGCGAAGCCAAGATAGGAGAGTTTTGTAATTTTCTTTTTGGAGCTTTTACTCAGGACGATAAATTAATTTTTATTCTTCATTCTTTTCCAACTTTACATTTGTCGTTTCTTTTATTTTCGCTAAGGAGGCTTGAAAAAAATTATTTATGACCCTGATTGTCTCCTGATGAGACGGAATAAAAATTAAATGTGGGGGATAAATAGGGGGATTTTTTTTTATGCATGTAATTTTATACAAAAAAAAAAAAGGTATCACATAATGTTTTACTCTGTACAGGATCTATAAATATCGTCCTTTTTCTTTGTACAGAAGGGATGAAAATGGGTCCACATCTAATTCCACATTGTATACCTGCGATGGAGATCTCGGATGCACCCGCGTCAAAGCTTCCATCTCACTTTTCAATTCCACAACCGTCGAGTCTTAGGTCTCTTTGAAAATAAAAAAATGAAAAAAAAAAAAAAAACTACGATTTCATTACCTGTGTTATGTTACGTAACACAAACGCTTGAACCCTTCGGGTCGTAGTTAAGCTCTCCCTACTCTCTAATCTTGCTGTAAATCCACGCGGAGAAAAGGGTGTCACTAAATCCAGTCTTTGGGATGCCTAGCATGGATATCATTTCTTTATCTCTCTTTTAAAAGAAACCATAAAATATATAAACACAAAAATATATAATTATAATTATAGATATATAATATATTTGTGTATAAAAAAATTATGATATATGTTAATGTTCCTTACCCATCAAACGGGGCATAAAGTAATATTTTCACTGTCTATCATCATGAGACATACTGTCTAATTTTCTCTACTTCTTTTTTTTTTTTTAAGTCTCGCTGCTTTAACATAGTTTCGGCTCCAAAATCGACAGGGTCGAGGGATGAAATCACGTTAAGAGGGATGAAAAAAAAGTGATCTGAAAGAGCGACGACAAAGGGCGTGAGGTAGTTTATCCGGTCCGTCAATCAAAAAAATGTACCTCTGCAAACTGTCAGTCAGTCGATCCTCGTTTTTTCATCTCTCCCTGTCCTCTTTTTTCTCTCATTCTTTGAGCGACACCGGCATGTGAAACATTCAGGTATCGAGGAGTGAAACCATATTCGACGAGTTAAACGTGTTAAGGGATGAAAAAATAATAATAAAATACTCGCAGTTAAATTTATATTTCGAAACTTAAGAAAAATAAAAATTGCAACTTTGCCAAAAATATGTTGATTACAAGAAAATGTTTCCACCTCGTTAATGAATAATAAGATTTGCAATTACAGAGTGTCCCATGCCATTTTTTGTTTTCTCTCCGTTCTTCCTCATTTATAAATATATACTTGTAGTTCATTTTTTTTTTTCTCTCCAGTGTATTCGCCCACCCTGTGCTGATGCACTTAACATTTTATTCGCATTTTCTTTTTTACATATTTCATACATTTCTTTTTTTTTTTTTCAATTCCGTTTCCATTTGCGAATGCTCGGGGAGATCGAAAGTGCGAAGTGGCGTGTCGAGTGGTCTCTCGCGGGTTGACAATGGCGTCGTTAGACCTTATCCACATCCGCGGGAAACCGCGGGTATATATAAATATATATATATATATAGACTCGACTGCCATGGGGCAAGAGGAAGTGAATTTATAGCAGAGTGCGAAGAGACGTGTGACAGCAAATGACAAGTGCGAGTGAGAAGAAAATAAAAAAAGATTATCAAAAAAATAAATAAATAAACAGGTAGGGCGAGAGATCGTACCCCATCCCCGGACCAAGTGTCATTCAATTGCATATCCCAATTAAACAACAGTCAAAAGGGCGACGTAGCGTCGCGTGTAGCAGTGTCTTCTCTCTCTCTCTCTCTCTCTCTCTCTCTCTCTCTCTCTCTCTCTCTCTCTACTCCACGATGACGCCCTCTAATTGCGAATAAAAAGGAAGTGAAATAAACACTCGTCGGGGCTCGTCCAATGCGAAACTCTCACAACCCCTCCAGCTATCTTCCAACCCTTGCGCGAACGCGTTTCAGACACTATATTCTTTTTCCTGTTTGAAAAACACGCACACATACAAACACACACACACACGTATATATATATGCGTGTGGGTGACGCAGAAAAAACTCGGGAATCGTATAATGATGCACCATCTATCTCTTTTTGAGCGGGAACGAAATGCCTTTTTTCAGCTTAGTTTTTTGTGAATTGCAACGTTTTTGCCTACGAAAGAGCGAAATATTTCTTCGCCTTGGGTGAAAATTTCTAGCCCTACTTCCAGTCCCACTGCAGTATGGTAAAAGTTATCGCAAATTTTCTGTCAATTATAAAAAATTGACAATAAAACCGATTTTGTTACAATCTTCTACATTCTAAAGTCTCCACTGACAAATCAACCCCCAAAAACGAATCGCGAATAGCAAAAAAAAATTAAAAGATTTCCAGTCTTCGAATATACAAGAGTCAATGGTGTACGCTCAATTACATTTGACTGCATAAAAATAAACAAAGAAAAATCGAATCGGCAGACTGCGCCATCTTGTGGTAGGATCGTCCCATCGGCAACACGGCAGTATTTTATACGCTGTGGGGGAAAAAAAAAAAAAACCGAAATTACACGGAAAAGGCGGAGTAGGAAACGTAATTAGCACAGGCAAATGAACTAATTACCAGAATGACGAACGACGAGACTACTGACAAAGGGCCAGTTGCAGAGAGTTGGGGGTGGCTCACTGCACCCTCATCCCACTGACTCAAGTATTCAGTTCATGAGAGTGAGAAGCTCCCGTGACTTGTCTCGATCCTTTTCGACACTTTTGCGCTCATCATAGATTTGCAGACATACACAGACATTGTCAATAATTATGGGATGCATATATATATATATATATATGTCTACTGCGATTTCGTCTTTCAGTTTTTTGCTCAGACTCGACTACACATTTACGCATACCACCAACGCACAGTCTCGATGATTGAAATTTTTGCAAAAGAAAGAAAAATATGACTTTGCAAATGAAGGAAAGAGATGATTTTTGAGATTTTCTTTAAATTTTTAAACTAATTCCAATGTTTAATTTACTCCAAAATTTGATTAAAACAATATAATTGTATAACGATTCGTAAACATATTTATAATAAATCAATGCTGCAACAAAGGTTAAAGTTCAAACAATAATACAAAAAAAAAATCATCGGATAAGTGTGAGAAGGTATATAAGAGTGACACGTACGACAATTTGGGACAGAATGTCCCATATACATAAATAGATACAGTGCATGAGTGTGGTAGATTAATGCACATTTTATTCACGTACATATGTAGGTGAGTTTCGTCAATGTCTCTGTCCTTTGCCTCTCGGAATACACAAGGGAGGACACATTGAGAGTCCGTAGGTGAGAGTAGTCTAAAATGGGGTGAATTTCACAAAATGGAAGCTTCTCGTAATTAGTATGCTCGTCCGGATTCAAAAATTTGCTTAAAAAATATTATAATTAAATAACGATTCGTGAAATTATTTCTAACAAATCAATGCTGCAACAAAGGTTAAAGTTCAAACAATAATACAAAAAAAAAATCATCGGATAAGTGTGAGAAGGTATATAAGAGTGACACGTACGACAATTTGGGACAGAATGTCCCATATACATAAATAGATACAGTGCATGAGTGTGGTAGATTAATGCACATTTTATTCACGTACATATGTAGGTGAGTTTCGTCAATGTCTCTGTCCTTTGCCTCTCGGAATACACAAGGGAGGACACATTGAGAGTCCGTAGGTGAGAGTAGTCTAAAATGGGGTGAATTTCACAAAATGGAAGCTTCTCGTAATTAGTATGCTCGTCCGGATTCAAAAATTTGCTTAAAAAATATTATAATTAAATAACGATTCGTGAAATTATTTCTAACAAATCAATGCTGCAACAAAGGTTAAAGTTCAAACAATAATACAAAAAAAAAATCATCGGATAAGTGTGAGAAGGTATATAAGAGTGACACGTACGACAATTTGGGACAGAATGTCCCATATACATAAATAGATACAGTGCATGAGTGTGGTAGATTAATGCACATTTTATTCACGTACATATGTAGGTGAGTTTCGTCAATGTCTCTGTCCTTTGCCTCTCGGAATACACAAGGGAGGACACATTGAGAGTCCGTAGATGAGAGTAGTCTAAAATGGGGTGAATTTCACAAAATGGAAGCTTCTCGTAATTAGTATGCGCGTCCGGACGTTATGCTGCACATACGCGACGATACTCCCTCACTCTCGCTTCAGCCAAACCAGCCCCAACGTTTCCCTCATGCAGTCTCTGCCATGCATGCTCATATAACCTTTGCATGGCGTGCTCTCTCGTCTGGTGATGCTCCGAGGAATGGAATGGGAGTGTTGCAATTCGCACTTATGTTCGCCAAGTGCAACGGCACCGACACCAGCAAGTTTAACATTATGTATATACGTCTATATGTATACACACATTCACACACACAAATATATATGTTCAGAGTGAGAAAGAGAAGCCCCCGAACAGTGCACCAGGCGTTGGAGTTTCATGTTATACATGCTTGGGCACCCGGGCGTATGTGCGTTCACCTTCATTCGCCCTCTGTGCTTCATCCCTCGTGCTCTTACCATACAGCTTTCTCTCAACCCTCTTTTCAGCACTTCCGTCCTTCTCTACTCTTTCCTCCATTCTCGCACTTCATTTTTGATGGCTGAAAAAAAAAAACATTATTTTTTTTCGGTTTTTTTTAACAGTTTTTGAGTTTGCGCAACAGACAGCTCATGTATTTGTTATCAGAGAGGAAAAATAAAGCGATGTAGAATTGTGGATATACTTCTGCCAAAATTACTATACATATTTTTCTATTTCATTTTATTTATTTATTTATCAATCATACTATTTGCCCAATATAATTATTCCGCAAAATATAATAAATATATGTGGAATATTGCAGGCTAAATTGGCAGGTCTGCCATTTTGTTCCTGATTTTCTGTATATGATCGTCACACAACCCTAAAAGGCATGTTGCATTTTTTTTAGATTTCTTTTGCCAGTCGCTATTTAATAATGATTTTTTGGAAGAAAATTGAACAGAGCCGAAGGCTAAATGCAATTTAAAAGTGTGAAAACATTTGCTGAAATCTTCTATTAGATATTTAAAAAAATAAAGTCATATCCAACAGTGGGCCAGTGATTGTTACTATTATTTGTCGAGTTTTTTTTTTGATCAAAATGTACTTGAAATAAATGGAAGGGTACTTCGGCCTGGTCCAGGATGTAGTTTAAGTGCTTCGATATCTGACCGAGGATATTTAAAAAAATTCATACAGAGATCTTTTTATTCTCGAGTATTGGTGTTTGCTAACGTTTAATGAACCCAAACGCGTAATTCAAAAATCTTCTTCCCCTTTTTTTGGCAGCCTATCCGATCGAAAATTTTCCATTGACAATGAAAAAGAACACACAGAATTTTGGTCGGAAATTAACAAATTTCACATGAAAAGGAATATATAATTTCATATTTCAACATTTCAAAATTGTTTCATTTCATATACACGTTTCGTGCATACATACAAATTTAGGGGTAGAATGGCTTGCGAGGTGAAAGTGTCGGCCTTCGCACTCGCTTAATACATGAACATTAGTACGAGGTGAAATGCTGCAAAAGGTTGAAGAAGACGACGAAGGGGTTGTCGTGCGCGAGACTGCATCTCTCGTGTGTCGAGCGAGGGAGAAAAGGCTCGTTTTCGCCTTGCGAGAGCAGCCCTCGCGGTACGCCTCGAAGGAGTTTCACGGGGTGCACTACTGTCTGCATCTCTTTTTTTTTTTTTTTTTTAACGCCATGATGAACTTGGCCACTGGAGCTCGTTTAATAATGACGCCCAACAGCATACGAATAATGCGTTGCATTTTTTACACCTTGTACGTGCCTCTCACATGGCTGCTTATTATTCCGCCTATATATATCACGACAACTCCAACCCCTTAATGCTCGAGTTGTTTTATTTATGGTTTATGACTTATCATCGTGTCACGCGTTTCTAGATTGAATAATTATTAATTTTGGGCTCTTGGCAAGTATGCAACGAAGGGGTGAGTTTTATTTGGCGATGAAATCTCGGTGTAACGAAGATCTAATTATTTTTTATGAATTCAGGATTTTACTTAATTACATATGTACTGAATTTTTGTTCTGAATCAGTTACAATCTTATCAAAAATTAAATATTTATCATTGAACTCCAACTCCAACCCCTTAATGCTCGAGTTGATTTATTTATGGTTTATGACTTATGATCGTGTCACGCCTTTCTAGATTGAATAATTATTAATTTTGGGCTCTTGGCAAGTATGCAACGAAGGGGTGAGTTTTATTTGGCGATGAAATCTCGGTGTAACGAAGATCTAATTATTTTTTATGAATTCGGTATTTTACTTAATTACATATTTACTAAATTTGTGTTCTGCATCAGTTACAATCTTATCAAAAATTAAATATTTATCATTGAAAATGATAAATTTTGAAATAATGTGTATATGATTATCATTTTTTAAATTTTTATTATTATTATTCCTATTATTATTATTATTATTATTAGTACTATATTAATCCGAATTAATTTGTGCAAGGGCTCCCAGCGCTATCAAACCCCACTGATGAGACAAAACTCTCAAAAAAAAAAAAGCACGAAAAACAGAGAGATAATCCTACCCTATCACTCGTACGTATCGCACGCGGGGTTGCCTTGGGGTGACAATAATCGACCGTAAATTAGCTCGCGAACTAATTAACCCAAAAAAAGGCTGAAGCCTTGGGGTTCGCCACAGGGGCGGCGAGACAGATCTCTCTGAAAGACAGGCACAGCAATAGATATAAAAAAAAAAAGAAGAAGAAAAAACAGCGTGAGAGCAAAATCGGAATAAAAAAATGGCCCCTTTCAGTCACAGCTTTGATGTTACGCGCGCAGATCGAGGCTTTTGCGGATCAAACACAATTTTCTCTATGTGTATATTTTACATGTATCTATATATATCTATATCTATATATATATATATATATGGAGGGGAGGGAATAAAACCGTCGAGAAAAAAAATCGGCGGAAAAAAAACGAAGTGGTGGAAGCAAATAAAAAAAAATAACTTCAAGCGACTCGTTGCTTCTCCGCTGCTACTTTTACTGAATCTTGTGACGCTTAATACGCGCGCAGGACTCTAAATAAAGGTAGAAAGGTCCTTTTCGTACTGCACGAGCGCTCGTCGGCGCGCTCGCGAATCCTTTCAGGCGCATATATATGGCGTCGCGAGAAACCCCGCACACGATGACGGATGGATGGATTCCCCGGTTGGAGTTTTCGCTTCTGTATGTGCGACACTATATATGCCCTTTTTGCTACTGAGATTTTTCGCACTTTTGCGCGTTTGACTTTACGCCGTGGACTTTACCTTTTTTTTTTGCGTTTCCTCTCGCTCTTCATTCCTCGGTGTCGTTTCCGGTGCGTCAAAGTAAAGATAACTCGGCCTTTGAGTTTTCACGCATTCGCTAGCTGGCTTGCAATTTTTCAGGTGGCAAAAAAGCGCTCCGAGTAGCGCGAGAGGTTCTTTTTTAAATGTAAAAAGTTTCAATTTATCCAGTAAGATGAAATATTTCATGTTTCAGACAGTTGTCGTTGAAAAATAAATTGTTCGATTAAAAATTAAGCTCAGGTAAAAAAAAAATTATTACTTCCGATAAAAGTATATTTTACACGAAAAAAAAGTTATCGACTCAGTAATTGGTACTTTGTAACTTTTACCAAGTAAATCTTACTTGAATAGTTTTCATCTTTTGTGAATAAAATAAATTGTTGTTACAGGGAAAAATAGTGAATCTTATGTATACAGAAGTGAAACGAATGATGATTCGTGGTGTGCCTGCCAGTAAATTAATATTAAAAAGAAAAGCGAATCGATAATTCATGGAAAGTATTTTATGCTGAGAATGAGTGATAGGTAAGTGATGCTCTGTTTAAGCTGTTGTGCAATGTCACGGAGTCACGTGGCTTGCTTCACAGTTGTCGTTGAAAAAAAAATTGTTTGATTAAAAATTAAGCTCAGGTAAAAAAAAAAATTATTACTTTCGATAAAAGTATATTTTACACGAAAAAAAAGTTATCGACTCAGTAATTGGTACTTTGTAACTTTTACCAAGTAAATCTTACTTGAATAGTTTTCATCTTTTGTGAATAAAATAAATTGTTGTTACAGGGAAAAAGTAGTGAATCGTATGTATACAGAAGTGAAACGAATGATGATTCTTGGTGTGCCTGCCAGTAAATTAATATTAAAAAGAAAAGCGAATCGATAATTCATGGAAAGTATTTTATGCTGAGAATGAGTGATAGGTAAGTGATGCTCTGTTTAAGCTGTTGTGCAATGTCACGGAGTCACGTGGCTTGCTTCACAGTTGTCGTTGAAAAAAAAATTGTTTGATTAAAAATTAACCTCAGGTAAAAAAAAAATTATTACTTTCGATAAAAGTATATTTTACACGAAGAAAAATTATCGACTAAGTAATTGGTACTTTGTAACTTTTACCAAGTAAATCTTACTTGAATAGTTTTCATCTTTTGTGAATAAAATAAATTGTTGTTACAGGGAAAAAGTAGTGAATCGTATGTATACAGAAGTGAAACGAATGATGATTCTTGGTGTGCCTGCCAGTAAATTAATATTAAAAAGAAAAGCGAATCGATAATTCATGGAAAGTATTTTATGCTGAGAATGAGTGATAGGTAAGTGATGCTCTGTGTAAGCTGTTGTGCAACGTCACGGAGCCACGTGGCGTCCTTCACAGATGTTGGAAAACTATATCTCCCTCGTGGATAAAGCCTGAAAAGACTATGGAAATTTTAGCCACGTAATCACTATCGATCATGATGCGATATTCGGTGGAACGAGTCGAGGAGGCCTTTTTATTATGACCTGTCAGAAGAATTTGAATTATCACAAAATCACTAATTACGTACAGACGGAATAAATAATCATATATTATTTCATCATCGATAATGGTCAGCAAAAATAACAATTATTAATTATTATTTGTGAATTCGAATTTTCTCCACAATTGAGATAATTAATTAAAAATATGCAATTAAAAAAATACTGATGCTGTTGTTGCTCGTCAAGAATTTACAGTCGGAGTTAATTCGCGAGAGAAAAATTACCCAGTGGACGAAGCAAAGTCCCGAACCGCAAAGAAACCGAAAAGTGCAAAACGCCATCTGGTGTTAACATCGTTGTGTCTCGTTGTTAATCGTTGGTTGCACCTTTTCACACGTACCGGGCGAAAAAAAAAACATTTCAGTCTCAACTGTGCATTCTTAATGTTTGTCGCATAACGAAATTCCTGTCCATTTCTTCATTCACTTCTCGAGCAGATTTCCGCTGGTTTTTCTGTATACACGTCAACTATTCCTCTCATCACCATTCTCATATTTTTTGCTATTGGGCCTTTTGTTCATTAGCCCCGAAGCGAATCGAAGCTTTTGCTCATGGTGACGAAAATTTACTCTCCGACGTGTTAATAATAACGAGAAAACATGAGAGTGACCTCGTGGAGTCCGAATAACAGCTTCAACAGGGTGTTAACACTTCAGGATGAAAACTCTGACAACCGCACAGTCTCGTATCTCTCTCAAATAATTTTTTTCTCTTTTTTTTTTTTGTTCTCTCCGCTCTCATCATCCTCATAAATTCTCCACCTGAAATCCTCAGAACTATAAACTTTTCTGACAAATCCTTGGGTATGTCCACAGCAACTTCCCCTTCCAGTTTTCCACCCTTACATACGTAGCTTAACGTTTCTTCGTTCTCCGAATGTTCATCTTCCATTTTTTTCTCTCTGCTGTTTCGACGCTTCGCTGGTCCGTTTTCCCATTGAGAGGATTCGCTCTCGCGTGTATATCTCTCCGGGTCTCTCGGTTCTTGTATGCATACATTATGATGGTCGCTTCAACGAAGCCAATGTGTGCGATGCGGTCTACGTAGGCTTATTAGAAACATTGGAATTGCGAAAGAATAAGAGACAAACGAGAGGTGAAAAAAAAAAACACGAGAGAGAACAAAGGATGCAGGGGAAGAAAATCGCGAAACAAAATGGCGGTGAACTGGTGAGAAGAAAAATGGTAGAGCAAGAAGAAAGTACTCGGAGATTCGCGGTGCTTAAGAACAATAGCTCGGGTATTCTTGTGGTTTCGCAACTACGAGCTTTTACATGCCACAAGGCACATGGCGTCGCATGGCTCTCGTTCCCATATTTTAAGTCTTTTGTCGACTTGTACACTCTTTTTCTTTCTCTTTACATCTTTTGAGAGGATAACCATCATTATCATCGATTTCATCAAAATTTCAGTCTTCAAAGTGCTTTGATCATTTTCTCAAGCTGGTGCCACAATTTTATCCAATGACCTTGAACAACTTCGATAAAAAGCAGAGGGCAAACTTGAGAAAATATAAATCTGAGAAGATAAAGTAAATACATAGTCCAATCGACGTCGTTATCACGATGAGAGCCTGACACCTTTTTTCCATACTCGTGACGAGATTTTCGCGATGGTAGAGGGCGCCATTTTTTTTTTACGTTCCAAGATAGTTGAGCCAAAGTGAATATTAGCATTCCTCGAAGTTTCAACATCAACAGAGTCCACACATTCTCGATTGGATTAATATTGGGAGAGTTTGCAGGCCAATTCATCATCGGAATGCCATTTTCCGCTTTCCATTCGGTGCAGTGACGGACGTTTATGATATTTCGCGCTCATTTCCGGTATTGCGTCTCTACACACGTGTTCGTTTGGCACAGACTCGCGTCCTGCGATCTGAAGCAGCTCTCATTCCCACCATTGGGGGGCCTATTGGACCAATTATTCGAGCATAAACTTCTTCCAAGTAATCCTCGATACGATTTTGTATGTGACTGTATCTCGTAGCTCCAATCTCTCCTACTCATACGAAGTAGAGTCGTAACAAATCTCTATCCACAGTTTTTTTTTTTTGCTATTTCTACGTTATTGTTTTCTTTGAGCACCTTATGCGTTTGTCAACTCACACATGTCAAGACACGTGATCGTTTATCGCGGGTCTCTGCCCATGAAGGTTTAATCATTTCAATAGTGGTCTCTGAAGAATATAATACTCCTGTTTGAGGCGGATAATATATATATATATATATATATATATATATATATATAGGACTGTTATCGTATATACGAATTGCACCCCCTTCCTCCTCGGTCTCCTCGACCAACGTGACCATTGACAAAGAGCCAGCACAGACCTGAGAATTGTTTTGCCAAAGTACCTCGTTAAACATTATTCTCGTTGGGCCAACAGAGCCCGCGAATGAACGAGCGAGAAAGCTGAAGAAATAAAATCAAGAATTGCTTTTCCTTCTTCTGCCTCCCCTTTCTTCTTTATTTTTCTCGTTCGGTACCTCAGGAGGCTCTTTGGACCACTGAGATGATGAAGAACGAGGACGGCTAGCCTACCGGTTGAAAGAAAAATCCAGCAATGAAACTGAGGGAAGTTTGCACAGCGCCAGGAATCGAGCAATTTTTCTTCAGAGCATGATGCGACGGCCATTATGAGCTTAAAAAATCCATTTGTTAAATTTGCCTTCTGCAGTGCAGCTCGTAATTGGTCTTGATGTGGGTAAAACTGACGTATACAATAATTTTTTTGTCGTATTCGTGTACAGAAGTTTTACATTTTTTTTCCGAATTATTTATCTCATCTGTTCGTTTTTTTTTCAACATTTTTTTTTCTCCCGTACTATTATATTCGTGTATTGTGGACATTTCGTCGAACAGGCCACCGCTCTTGGACTGGGGACGTAAAAAAAAAAATTAAAAACCCAATTAAATACTCATCGCATCCCCAATGAATGGCTTTGACTCGCGCGTCTAGCAATTCAGAATGAATTACAGTATCGCGATAATTGCGACAATTAGTTATCGTGGACATATTGTAAAAAATGTCTGTTTGGAAATTAATAGAAATGTGTATGACATTCATTAGAGACACGGACAGTTGGAAATTTAATAATATACACTTTTCTGGTATCTTTCATGCTCAGATGTGAATAAAAAAAATAAAAAAAAATACTTGCTAGTATTGGTATAGTTTGCGGTAGTAAATCATCGACAGCGATAAGTATTTTGGGCTCAAATTAAAAATACATTTATAGACTTTCCATTACAATGTATATAAAAAATCAGGTTACCTATACACAATTTGTAAATTTAATACGCTTTTTTATTAAAAATTTTGGACTAATTTTAACAGCGTTTATGTATACATATACATATGTATAAATCCCCGTGATTCTAGAAGCGGAGCAAACAACTGCCCTTGCTGAGGTACTCGGCGTTTGTATCTCTTTTTTTCGGACGAACAGTAGGAGAACGCCCTCTCTTGGTTTTCCGGATGGAGACGTTTTCGAGTACCTCGATGGAAGAGCTCGCTTCACTCATCACTCGAGAGATCTGCCATTATGCTATTATGCTTCTTCACGAGAAAACTGGCCCGCCTAAAATTCCATCGTACTTAAAAAAAATCATTCGTTCAGTTCATTTTTTTTCTTCTCAAAACGTCAAAGAACGAATAAACGATTTAATTGTAAAATGTTTGTTTTTATTGTTAATTCGTCATATGGATATTTCACGTTGTCCAATTATTTGCAGTAATAAAAATCTTTTAACATACTAACACAATTTAGTAAATTTTTCACAAAGTGGACGTTCAATAAATAATGTTTACTCGGAGTATCCTGCTCTCAGGCAAATTACCATGAGTTCGGATTAATTCGTAACATTTGGATGGGGTGTGGGTGGTTTGTTGGAAAGAGGTGGCATTGTGCCTTATCGATAATGATTTCCTGGAAATCTTGGCTACAAACCCATTGCTCGTACCTCTTAGCTCTCTGTTTCACTTCAACCCTCTTTTCTCTCGAGACGTTCATTTTCCACTCGCTCTCTCGCGTTCCCCCTTTTTTTTTCCCCTCAGAGCGTCGTCCACGCCTCTTCGCCAACTCAACTCAACCCCCAACGTCGATCTTCTCCTTCTTCTCATTCTTCTTATATTCTCCTCTCCATTCCCGTTCTTGGTCCAACGACACTCGACTCGATCCGTACCAGAGGGTTTCTAGGACATTCGGTAGCCTGAGAGAGCCGCAGTTGGCAAAGCAAAAGAGGGAAGCGAAACCAAGCCCGTTTGCCCACCTTTTCGCAAGGGAGTATGAGAGAAAAAGGAGAATGGGTTGGTGAAAACCAAGACCCAAGGAAACTGCCACGATGACTGTGAGGCCAGTGTAGAGGAGGATACATATATAGGCCATCACAGCTAGAGACTTGGACGGGAAATCCACAAGAGTCTGCGTGGAGTTTGAGCAAGAGAGGGAGAGAGAGAGAGAGAGAGAGAGGAGGACAGGGAAAGCGAAAGCTACGCAAGGAAAGTGGAAACGGGCTGGGAACAGGAAGAGAGAAGGCAAGGAGAGCAAGAAGGGAGACGGAGCTCGCAAGTCTCTCGACGTCTTTGCCACGACTTGCTTGCCTTGCGTCTCCCTCTCTCTCTCTCTCTCGTTCGCTATCCAAGCCCCGAGGGGGTTTACCGAACACAATAGTTTGAAATATTCGAGCGACGGCACAAGAAGTTGCCCTCAACCGTACAGAGTCCTAGCGTTCTCCTCTCTCCTTGGAGGAGAGTTCGCTCGCGACGGTAATTAACGAGTTGAAGTTTGGCGTCGTCGACGACGCTCTCTACTCTGCCATAAGACTACTCTCTCTCTCTCTCTCTTTTGCTTTCTCTCTCTCTCGCTCTTTCTGAAGCTTCTCTGAAGCTGGCCAAGACCGGCATCCATTAGCCGAGTGCCATGGTTACCCGGGGAGCCGTCGACTTCTCTTTTGGCAGCCGCGGAGGAAACCGGAGATTCTGCTGTGAGACTGTGCGATCCTTCTTCTTCTTCTTCTTCTTCTTGTTCTTGCAACTCTCTTGCTTCCAGCTTGACAGTTTTGCACCCCTGAGAATTACCCATTTCTTGAGTACCAAAGTTGAGCCTCTGCACAATCTTTCATCGAAAAAACGACATTTCACATTCACAGGACATCAAGTGTGAGAAATAGTCAAGAGTGTATTAAAAGCACGTGGTTGGAAAAAATCAGGAATGATTTCTTTCATTTGACTTTATGATCTCTGTTTAATTTACTTGCGGCTGAATTGGTAATTGGATCGGGACTTTTGGGACCACCCAAGAGTCAGACGAAGGGATTTGGTCCGACCCCCTATGGATTAAAACATCACACCCTCGCGCAACCCTCACCATGCAGATCCACTCGTTCTGGTATACGCACATTCGCATTTATAGGGTACCAAACATCAGTTCCTTCAGTTTGTATGACTATGATGCTGTGTGTTATAGATATATATATATATATATATATATATATATATATATATACTTCGACGAGTATATTTATACATTCAAATCCCCGGGCTCATCGAGTGAAGCGTTTGTTGGGGCATCTAATAAAATCGTTTATTCTTGCATTAGCATATGACCCTACATCCAAATACTGTTCTCGTCATGGTACATGTCTACATACAACTTTTCCATCATTGTCTATCATTCGTCAAGTCACGTAATCAAAATTAATACTTCACAACGTGATAATATAATTCAAATGGTCATTAAGCCAGATACAATGAAAAAAAAAAAAAACCAATTCTGAAAATCAAATCGCTATTCGTAGACATGAAAAAATAAATTATGAGATCTACATTGAAGGGCAGACGTTCGTAGCGTGTACTTGTGAAATTCCATGATTAGATCGGCCATGTAAGATAAATATGACCTCTTTGTACCTCGACTAAAGTTGGTCGACGTAACATTCGTACTATCTCTAGATAAACAAACTGTCTAAAACACTCCATTCCGTTCGAGTCGCAGACAAACAGGAAAATGAGGCGACGAAAAGCTTAGAGAGTAGAAGGTTTTGCAAAGACCCCTGAACTTTCGCGGTTTCTCTCTCTCTCTCTCTCTCTCTTTCTTTCTCTCCCCTATCTCTGTCTCTCTCCATGGCATTATCTCCGGGTACACATTTAAGCGCGCATGACGACGTGAAGAAGACTGCTACCCCCACTCTCTTTAAAACAACCCTCCCTTCCCCAATATTTGAAGCGTCTCCTTGGCCTTGTCCTGCACCACTTTCGACTGGATCTGGAACTCTGCCGGTGAATATTATCGTTTCTATCCACTACTGAATATCCCCGTTTTCTCTTCTTGCTGTCCCCTGTTGCTGTTGCTTTCCATCCCAGTCTTCCACCTCAACCCAAAGCGAGGATAGAGAACCTACAACATCCACAAGACCACCTAATCCACCCCATGAAACGAGAAGCCTCTATCTCACTCCGCTAGAAGTCCTCATTTCCCGGGACTGTCAGACGCAGTGCCCTGGGCGGGTCATCAGATAGTACCACACCGGATAATATACCAGCGGGGCACAACATACACCCGGTAGCCGACGTCACTGAGTCGAGGACTATTCCTCTTACCAGACGACTCCTACAACGCTATACTATATATATTGAACGAGGTTTCGTACCGATTCAGCGATATATATATATATATATATATATATATGCACACATAAACGCGTTCGTGATTGTATACATACATATTGTAAAAATATACCAGGAGAATATGGCTATATTGCTCATGTATCGACCTTTCCTTTCCACAAATTCATTTTTATTCTTCGTGCAGTTCTTTATGTTCACCGGTTAGTAAATTTAATTTTATGGCAAATGTAACGACAGTCTGGCTAATCAATTTTAGTTATGATCGGGTCCTTCATGAATTGGCTCGTCATTATCTTGATACTTAATTTATTTATTTATTAGTCCAGTGTTCAAGATACTTAATGCAGTGTTATGTAACTTCTCGAGACATGTAATCATAGTCTGGCTGATTCATTATAGGTATGATCGGGATCCTTCATAATTTGGCATCATCATTGTCTTGAATTCGAAATCAAAAGAATATTAAACTCTCTCGATCAGTAACGACATATTTAGAATCACTTTTTTTCCAGTGGTGCATCAAGATATCGACAATAAACAAATTCAAATCACATATGACCATCACCCATTTGGTCCTAATTTGCATTTCCTGAAAATTTCTACTGTCTGCTTTGCACTCTACGTCACCTTACGAGGTTTCGTAACATTTAAACTATCGCATAATTACGTTTATAATAATCTAGCAAATTTTTTCATCATGATTGTCGCATCGTGAGCAAAAAATATTTGAAAATTCGTTGAATGTACCATCGCTGATAACCGAATTGGAAACACGACAATGAGACATCGATATCGGTATATAAATCGACCGTAATTATATATACGTCGTACTGATACGAATGTGCATATTTGGAGACAGTGAAAAATTGAGACAGAGCAGAACTTTGTGAAACTCTGAAGAAGAAGTTGGGGTGGATGTCCTTGTGAAGGTGAGTTAAAGGCTTCGATAGGGTGTGAGAAATAGAAAGGATATATATATATATATATCCTTTCTACTTCTCTCTATATATATTCTCTCTCTCTATATATATAGGACACGAGGTAGAAATATATATATAGACGGTAGGCTCAATACCGATTCAGCGATTCTAGACCGTTTAGCATTCGATCGACAATCCGTAGCTTTCTTGGTCGAACAAGAAAGTGAGAGTCACCTCTCTCGTTGCCATTATATTCGCCCATCGTCAGCTATGACTGTTGATCGTTTCTCCATCTTTTCTTCATCCCTCGCCTCTGCGGCTCGTCAGTCTCACCCTCAACGATGTTGGTCCACAGCGCTTTCATCCTTCTCTTCGCCTCTGCGGCTTACAGTACAGGATCTTACAAATTTTGTATCTAGAAAAAAATGGCCCAAACTTTAGGCAACAAAAGGGACTGCTGTCGTTAAATTATTGATTAGTCTTTTCAATTTTAAGAGTTCTAATGACATGTAATATGATAAACTAGCTGATTGTTGCTGCACACATGCCTTCGGTGAGATTGTAATTAATGTATTTTGTTATTACACTTTACTGATTTTTTTCGTATTTTATTATCGGCCATTTTTTATCATTTGCGGTCATATGACACAGGCAACTATTGGTTGAATATGAGAGACTATGGATTTGATTCATTGTCAGTATAAGGGATTGAACGTAATCGATTCAAGATTTAGCGTCTCTGGATAGTCGTTATTTACTCCTCTTACATCCTATTGACTTTAGCATAATCAGAGGGGGTTGAAATTTGACCGTGAAGAATCTTTCACGTATAAGTATGTTCATAAAGTATAGAAATTATTAATAATTAATACTTAAATATTTATTAATACATGAAAAAATATTTATTATTATTTAGTATTTTTTTTCACAAAAATTAATTAATTATCAGTTTTGATTCGCCCTATATTTTATCATACATGTATATGACTATATATATATACCGAGTTTAGGTCTGCGATCGTCATATCCGGATTGTAAGTCCCTGGTCTACTCTCAGTACTTCTCACACACATATACAGAGTTCCTCCTTCGCGCTTGCTCTTCCCTTCTCTAGCCATATTCTCGAGGCATTGAGAGTGACGTCGAGTGAGCCGCGCATTGTCCGGGTTTCGAACCAACGTATATAACCCCCTATATCTTGTCCGTTTGCACCAGCAAGTCACATCGACAATTTCTCCTTCTCCGTGAGGATAGATCACGACATCTTCGTCTATTCCACTTTCTCATCCCCGGCATTTTTATTTCATTCAATTTACTTTGGACATTTTTTTTTTTTCTTTTTCGAACTAAAGAATATTACAACGAGATATTTAAAAAAAATTCTAGAGACTAAAAATTGGATTATGATGAGAATAAAATAGAGAATCATGAAGAATTTATCGATTTTAAAAATTTTAATGATTTTTTGTTTTAATACATGAAAACATTCCCAATTGATATCTCTAAAATAACATTTTTCCCTATTGCAAAAACAGTTCTCACTTGACGAATGAATATAAATTAGCGAAATAATAACGATTCCCAATTACGCGACTTTCTCATCCCCGGCATTTTTATTTCATTCAATTTACTTTGGACATTTTTTTTTTCTCTTTCGAACTAAAGAATATTAGAACGAGATATTTACAAAAAATTTATAGAGACTAAAAATTGGATTATGATGAGAATAAAATGGAGAATCATGAAGAATTTATTGATTTCAAAAATTTTAATGATTTTTTGTTTTAATACATGAAAACATTCCAAATTGATATCTCTAAAATAACATTTTTCCCTATTGCAAAAACAGTTCTCACTTGACGAGTGAATACAAATTAGCGAAATAATAATGATTCCCAATTACGCGACATGGCGTAAATCCCGCGATGAGCTTGCGATTTCAAGCTTTCGAGAGCGTGGTTTTCGGCCCAGTGCAAATCGTCATTGTTTGCGAGAATTTCCGAGAGTTACCCCTTTCCAAGTATGAGGCAAAAGGGGGTTCGGGGAGAGGATGTAGGAATTGCTTGTTCGTAGCCATCACAGCGATCGGTTTTTCCGGAAGTCTGCCCGATCGGGCGCCATTGTCAGGAAGCTCGTTAACTAGTGATATAACCAAACACACACACACACACAGACACACATACAAACACACGTCATTGAGAATAGAGAGTGAGAGTGAGAGAGAAAGGGAGAGGATTGAGCTGGGATGTGGCATCAGTGGCGGTGATTCAATTATACTCTTGCGAATAATTGTATGCTCGAGCGATACTCGCGTGGCCAGAGAGTTCGATTATCATTGTCAATCGTTTGGGAATTTTCACGCTTTCGTCACAGTCAAACTTAATTAGAAGAAATAAAAATAAAAAAGGATAAAGTATCAGCAATATATTGATTATATCGATCACATCAAATGCATGTAATAGAATTCAAGCAAATGAGCTTTTAAAGGAAGTGAATTTTCATCGTCAATTCCTCGTGATGAGGAAAAAAATAAAAAAAAATCATCGTATCATTATAATATCCATTCTCCCTCGGGTGTCGTTGTGAGATTTTGTTTATGCGCGCACTTTGGAAGACGTAAACACGATATCTCAATTCCCCTGGCGTAATTTTCCATCTCCCCATTTGCCTCCCCCCTCTGCTCTCGTTTCCATGTAGCCCGCTCTGCCTCCTCGGCTTTCCCTCCTTATGGTTCTCGCTCTGAATACGCCAAAGTATAACAGAGCACTTTCTTCGTCGTTGGTGCTTTCTCTTCTTCCCTTCTTCCAGCCTCTCTAAAATTTCTCGTTTCTACTGGAACTTTGCGAGGTCTTCTCATTCTCTCTCTCTCTCCCTTTCTCTCTCCCACACACACACACACACATACACATTCTTCCTCTCGCCTAGCGCTCTCGAGGTTGTACCACCCCTGCTGAAAATCCTCTGCGTTACGATTATGGCGTAATCATATCGGATTGTTATTATGGCTGATGGTCCCCGGCAGTGCTGGCCTCTTCTGTATGACGATACACCAGCATCGAGAGCGAATACCTCTCCACCCTAGCTTCGGGAAGGATGGGCGAGAGGGAGTACAGGCTTATCTTTGAAATATGCTGATAGACACCATCCTCTTTTTTCAACCCTCCTATTACACCCTTCGTGGCGTGTTCGCATTTCAGCAACTTTCTCGATCCTCTTACTCGTGCCAAGCACTTTCAGGACAGGACAGACACACACACAAACACACGTATATATAATATAATTTATGTGTATATGTATACAGTTTTGCATAGAGCAAAGACTGTTACTGCTTTATCGTCCGCAAGGTCATGGGTCAGGAAGTCGAGGAAGCAAAAAAATTGCCAAAGCACAAAAAATTTCCTCATCTGTTATAGTTCGTAAGTTTTTTTTGCCATTTCCTCAATGATTTAACAATAAGCACATATCTATTTTATTTCTCCTCAGAAGACATAAATTACGTGCAGAAACTACCCTTAAAGATATAATTGGCAATTCGTACAGAGCGGAGCAAAAAATATTCATTCAAAATTGCATGTTATGCAATCGGACACGCTACACGTTCATTATCATATCCTGATCAAACGCAAAAAATCTCCTTCGATATATAGAACTCGGCAGTTGGCAGTTGAGTGAATACTCCACTTCAAAAACCAAGTACTTGTGCTACTCTTTCGTTCAGACGCCAACACATGTGTACGGCACAGCGTGATTCACCGCGAGTCTTGAAAACCAGTAGCGCACTTGATGGCAACGACAGGGAGCTGAAAAGGGGTTTACTTCCTCTTCTATAGGTCCAAGATTTAATGCCCGTTGGTTATCGGAGTAATCGGCACAAGAGTCATCGCGTACTGCACACATACACACACACATATCTCTTACTACACGTATATATATTTCTTACTGTATATATATATATATCTATATATATATATATATATATACATAATTGTGTGTATGTAAACGCACCCTCTGCTATATATAGCTTCGTGCAGCGCGCGAGTTTCTCGAGCAACCTCTCAAGCTCGACGATATGCATGAGAGAGATGTCGGTGTGTGAGTGCGAGCTATGACGTACTATATACACTCGCTGATGATTTCGCTCTACGAGCGCGAGCTCGGGCGACCGTTGATTGAAACGTTCTGATTGCATCCCCTTGGGGGGCGGGGGTGGGGGGTTGGGGGTATTGAGGGGTGAGAGGACGAAAGGCTCGACGCTGGCATGCGGGTGCCACAAGGGTTGATTCTCGTAGTAGGCATTGCACCCCCGCAAAGTGGGAGGGTAGGACACCCACAATCATCCCTCACTGATATATCTCATCGTACCTACTTATTTGGTAGTCTAATATGTCCGATAGCAAGACATGGGACACGTGACGAGACACTCACGCTCACGATCGTCACCAAATCTCCACCTCTGAGTTCTTCGTCTTTCTCTCTCTCTCTCTCTCTCGCTCTCTCTTTCTCTCACGTTCAACCCTCCCTCATACAGGAACAATAAACTCGACGAATCACCCCTCCTCCTCATCCCTTGCGACGAAAATTTCGTCTGATTCGAGATTCAAGATTTGCGAATTGTAATCCAGTGAGATCACCCCTCTTATTGTATTGCTGAAGATCGACGCGTGAGTTAATCGTTTCTCCAAGGGGTGTGCGTGATCAGATTTACGATCAATTAATGGACTTGGGATTATCGTTTTGTGCTTTACTTTCTCTCGCAAGTATTCCTTAGTTTGATCCATATGAATGTTATTCATATTTTACGTACACAAAATATTATTGAATAATAATCCAAGATCCAACGACCATTTTTGTTATATTTTTAAACTCTAAGATTTTGCAAATTGTGGACGAAGCCAAAAGTTAAGTAATATATAAATGTATGGAGAGGAAAAAAATGCAATCACCGAAAAAAAAAGGTAGTTTCATCGATTACAGAGTTCCTTGTCAATTTCATGATGAAATACGCAGTAGTGCCAGTAGTACAGGCCACAGTGTAGTCAGACAAGGAAAGGTACAGTCACTAGTATATGTATATATGGGGTACGCGTAATCTGTGCGGACACGAATGAATGGCAAATGAATGGTTAGACCAGGGGTGGGATCAGGGGGTGGAAAAAAGAGAAGGGTGATTCGGTGGATGGGGCGTGTGTTGTAGCGGTTCGTTCGACGCTATATATATATATATATATATATATATATATGTAGCATGGGCGAAAAGTTAATCACGGTTTGCCATGTCGCGAGGCAGGGGGTGGTTGAGGGGGTCCATAGCGGTCTCTGTGCGTTGCAGGGGACGTCTGCATCATCCAGGGTTATATACTCCGGGCTTTTCTTGATTACGTGGGCGTGCGTCGATCCTCTCGATGCTGAATGATGCGTGAGCGTAAAAGAGCGCGAGAGAGAAATCCGAGAGAGTTGGGTATTAACGAGGGTGCATCCATAGATAAAAAAAAAACAACAACAACAAAATAGAGAATAAAAACTAAATGTGTGTAATACACTATATATACAAATTGACGAAAGAGTGAACAGAATGGAGAAATGCCGACGTGTTTTCACACAGAGCCCTCACTCTTCCTCCCTCCTGGTGGGCGTATCGTCGAATCTGTTCTATTTTTACGAGAGCGCGATAGAGAAAAAAAAAAAAAAACGAGAGAATAAAAGAAAAAGGACAGAGGGAATGAGAGACTTTTACTCGTCGTCTAACGCCATATGGTACTGTTTGGATTGCCGGCCTGTTACGAAACGATTATGATAATAATAAAATGGCGTGTGCAGCCCCCTCTGACTACAAACACGAATACACATACACACACTCGGTCTCTTTCTGAAAATTTCCTTGGCCACTTGCCAATTTGACGAACATTAGCAACCCCCGAGTAGACCTGTTTGTCGTTCAGTAAAGGGCGATTGTTTTATTTGCCTAGATTTTATTTTCGAGTTTTTTGGTAAACGTAAACACGGAGAAGAATTTAAGACACCTGACAACATTCATGGACAGAGTTTAAATGAAAAATCATTGAGAAATAATTTTTCGATACAATAACTGAGATATAATCGTTCTGAAAAAAAAATCATTCGTATTCCTGATAAAACGATATCATGTTAATCTTCAAAAAAAGATTTTTGTATGATATTTTTTTTTATTTTCGAAAGAGTTATTTATTTTATGACAATTTCATTGTCATTCTTGTCATCTATAAAAATTAAGGATTAGGTTAAGAATTTTTTTTTCGTAACATTTAGACTTCGCTGATGAGTGGCAGGCTGTTTTGGGACCAGTTGGCCCTAAGCACTTGTCTGATCGCTGAACGCTGATACTTCGATGGTTTTTCGTGCTTGTCGAGGATTAAATTGAACTCGGACGGTCTGGCACCGTCTACGATTTTTCTGTCTTTGTACAGTCTTCTTTGTACAGTTGTCAAGTACTAGTATGTTCTTTCGCACTTTGATCAGGACTACTTTCATTAATCATGATTCCGTAGCTCGATAAGAATTAGAAATTA
Source organism: Dyspetes luteomarginatus (assembly GCA_963669185.1). NCBI lineage: Eukaryota > Metazoa > Arthropoda > Insecta > Hymenoptera > Ichneumonidae > Dyspetes > Dyspetes luteomarginatus. The sequence continues at coordinate 15,821,201 of OY769909.1, read as the reverse complement.
ACACTTCATGGTCACCTAAAATTTCACTTTCATCCTCCTTTTTAAATCGTTTAAAATGTTGTGCTATAAGAACAATATTTCGTCTTGAAAATTAAGCTTTTAACTTCTATGAAAATTTTTTATCGTGCCAATAACCTTCAACTTTGACCAATGAAACATAAATTTTTATTTTCATTTTTAAGCTTTCAAATAAATATTTTATTTGAACAATTTCTTTGATGCTATTCCAACATCGTGCTCTAATAATAAATTGTCACAAAACTTCAATTCCCACATTACGCAAACCCTTTTAGCCCATTCACAATAAGAGTTTCTTGTCAAGGAAAATTCCTAAAAGTATCCTTTGCCAAGATTTTGTGACTTCCTCTTTTGCAAGAAAGAAAAGAAAAGTAACTTCTCCTGGCACGAACCGGACAGTCCTTCGAGTCTCCAGTGGGGATTCAGCCCAGGATCCAGCCTTTTCCACTTCGTTCCTTTTCCACTTTTATACTCATTGTTTCTCGCGTATCTATTTCACCCGAGTTAGCACCAGGAAGCAAGACATCAGTCGAAGGGAGGAAGGCAAAAAATAAAAAAGTATATATACATGAAAGAAAGAATGCGTTTGGTGTCCCTTAATGAAATGGCGGAACGGGGCTTCCGGTCCCCTGAGGCATCAATTGTTTAGATGTTTTTGTAGACTTTTTCCTTCAATATCTAACATTGGATCTGGTGAGCCAAAGACATCGATATATATATTTATATAATATAGTAGAGTGCATAAATACGAATATATATATATATATATATATATATGTATACTTACATGCATACTCGCGGATTTTAATATATAAGGGCTGCAGGAAGGGGGTGAGAGAACCTCGTTGCCAGTGGAGTCGATTCGTCATCAAATCCCCCGCTGAGAGCACAGAAAGAACGTTCATCTGAACCGTCCATTACATAATGGCACTTTGTCTTCGACGAACAATTGCGTATTCAAGCAGATTGAGCAGCCGAGAAATTGACCAAGAGCGACAACGACGCGTTTTCTCGAAGGTTTTAATGTGATTTTCATGTTATCTCTATTGGGAATATTACAAAAATTTGTAAAAAATTGTCAAATTTTTTAAAATATTCCAAAACATCGAGAAATCGTATTGATAAAAATGTCCGGATGTCTGGATGGAAGTGTTTGCACTATGCATATATTTCAGACCTATATAACTCTAGAACGACTTAAGCTATCGAGCTGAACTTTTGAACACCATCTGGAGTGATGAGTTAAAATTTTATAGAAATTTGAAATCTTTAAAAAATATCTGGTTGCCCTCAAACTTGAAGGATCTTTTACCTATCGGGATAAAACTTTTTACAGAACTGGACTATTATTGAAAAATATTTGGTATTGAGTTTGAAAAAAATCGATCGAAGCGTTTAGATTTCATAAAGTTTTAAACTTTTCGAAAAATTGGCTTATACCCTTTTTATACTGAATTCACTTTCAGATATTCAGATTAAACTTTTCTCATGTATAATGTTCCATTTTTGATGGTATTTATGAGATTTTTCAAAAATTTTCCAACGACTCTTCGTTTTATAGAAATTTAAATCGTTAAAAAAAATTTATACAACGATGAAGTCTAAGCAAATCTCAAATTATCTAGCTGAAATACGAGAGAAAATCCTGGCAATTGAAACTTGCTCATAATTCCGTGTTATTACTACTTACAAAGCTTTCGTTATCAGGAATGCCGAATTGAGAAAAGCACTTGGCCGAAATGGGCAGGGGAGACTTGGTAGCCAGGAGGAAATTTCAGGACAGCAAAGTGCAAAACTCTATTTGCAGATTTTTCAATATTTTATAGAAAAATGTAAGTGACGAGGGGAAAAGGTGTACTTAAGATTCAATGGATTATATCGATGAATGGTCAGACAATTTGTGATTTAAGTAGATCACTACGTTAATGGTCAGAATTGAAAAGTGGTACAATTTGTTTTAATATCGAAGATATCATCGATCAAATTTATCTTCATTATTATTTATTCAATCGATTAAGCAGCATTATTATTGAACGAAAGAGAGAATATAAAAATAAAACAACGGAAAAAAGGTTGTGTAAAACTTTAGATAGCGAGAGGGAGAGAGCAGGGTAACTCAATTCCATAGATTGTTCTATATATTGGCATTGAGTGCCTCGCGGGGCAAAGTGAATTGTAAAGTAATTGCATAAGATTAGTAGCGGCCCGGGCGTGGAAGCGCAGGCACTCTGTCGGTTACTTCCAGCCCAATGAGCCTCAACGAGACTTTACTTTGATTCGAATTCTCTCTCTTTCTCTCACTCTTTCGCTTTCTGCCACTCCTCTATCGCCGCCATTTTTTTCTCTTTCTTTCTCTCTCTCTGTTTCACCCTCTTTCACCCTCCTATCGTTCGCCTCTTCCTCTTTTCCTCTCGACGTTTTTTTCCATCCCTCTTTTCTTTCCACCCTTTGCCATCCTTTTTAACCCCCTCAATTTTCCTCCCCGCAAGCCGTTCTCGAGACCAGCAGCCACTCACTTTCCTGTCTCTGCCTCTCTCTCTCTCTCTCTCTCTCTCTCTCTCTCTCCATCTGCATTTCATCGAGCTAATTTGTTGAGATACCGCTTGCCAATATTTCAGTCTTTTTTACCCCATTGGACCGCGTAAAAAGCTACGAGGGATGAAGAAAAAGGATAGCGATGCTCCTCCTCTCTCAAACTCAAGCTCTTTTTTTTTTTGCTCCTCCGCGCTCGATGCTTTTCTGCCTCTCGCGATCCCGATGCGGATAATTGCCTCGCCAACTCGTACACGCTTCCGCGCGCTTCTCTCCTCTCTCTTTCTCTCTTTGCAAGCTCGAGTTGATTTATGACCGTATAACGATTTGCTAGCTACTTGCACTCTTCTTTACCCCCGTCCTATGGAGAAAGAGGAAAAACTTTTTTCCTTTTTCCAGTTCATTTCTCATGTTCGCTACGGTGACGATACACCTGTGATATCTTCAAATAAAGTCTGTTCTCTCTGATCAAATTATTCAAGGCAGTAAAACGTAAATAAAAAAAAATTGCAAATTACAAATAAAAAAAATTGAGATAATAATTTTTGCCATTAAAAAAAAAAGAAGTATTTTCTGGATTCTGATAATTTTTCTCAACGAATTATCAACAAATTTAGTATACATTATTAAAAAGGGAGGTAACGTTACGCTACAAATAGGATGAAAGAGCAATGTGAGTCGTTGCCGAATGAAAAAACGACCGAGAAAAAAGGAAGCAAAGAAAATTGACGCTCGCACGTGACAGTAGGATGGAAAGGGGTGGGTCACCCGAACGTTTTTCTTCGAGGGCTTCTCTCACACGAGCTCTACTCTCCAGTAGCCTCTCTGCTATAACCCCGCTACGATTGAAACTCAGCTCTCGTCCTCGATTTTCACATGGGGGTGGGACTGTTGCACGTGTGTGTGTGTGTGTGTGTTTATGTGTGTGTGGGTGAATGAATGAGGTACGAGTGGAAAATTCGACTACTGCGAAATGGATTTGCGACAAGGTGTCGCCAGATTCGGGCTAAGAATTCTTGATAAGGGACCCACTCTCATCCCCTGTTTTTCATCCCCTTTTCTCTCCCCCATTATTCTATCTCTCTTCCTCGTTTCTGGACGAAAGTGCACGAAAGGCTCGCATGAAGACGGAATTTCATAGGGGTCGCTAGAGGGTGGAAAAGGGGTGGGTTCATATGGGTGTGTTCACCAACGAATAGAGGTACGAGGAAAAATACGAGAGTGTGAAAAGAAACGAAAAGACAGAATAAGGAGAGAAAGGCAGCTGGATTCACGAGGAAGAAAAAAAATGAAAGAGCAGAGGGGGTGGGTTTTTCAAGGGGTAGGCGCCACCACTGCCGAGTAAGCGGACAATGTTCAGGCGTAATGGCTGCCCGGGGCTACTTTTATATCCTGTGAGGCCACACGTTGAAAGCTAATGTTCACGCGATAACAGGGCCAACCTCTCTCTCTCTTACAGTCGCAAAGAACGTATGTTTGTGCGCGGACATTCTTTACGCTGCCTTTGCCAAACGCGATTAGGTACCTCGAATGAGACGCTATATATATGGCAGCCGTTATATTTAGCAAAAGAAGCGCACATCTTTACAAAATATACTTTGCAACGGAGTTGATTCAAGCTACACGCCTCTGAACCCAACGACACGAAATAGTTCCATCGATGTTCAGATTTTTCTTACAGGGATGACAAAATTAGTAGAATCTTGACGGATTTTTTTTTTCAGATATGTATATTTATTCTTTTCCATTGGGAAAACTGTAAAGATATTTTAAATATTTTTATTTTATACTCCGAGGCAATTAATAAAATGGCATGCGTTTGTGATTTTAGATGCACTTTTCGCAAAAGACGAGGCGATTTTTTTTTTAAAGAAATATGTACATTTTGTAAAAATAATTTACTATTCTAAAAACAATGTTCTTCTCCAAAGATAATACAGACAGAGATACAGACAAAGAAGTGTTGAATTTTCAAATAAATTTCATCTTTAAATGTATATAGTTCTGAACGTGGGAGGTTTTTAGCCTTAGGTAACAGTCCCGTGACGTATATATATTTATGCAAACATATACTCATGTACAACTGTACAGTACATACTACAAACAGGCCTACATACCGCGCTGACTCTGCCTCCGAGGGGGTGCGCCTCTAATGAAATATCCGTGCCGCTTTAACCGAGTTACGAAACGGCAGACTCGAAATCATCTCTTTCCCCCAGGCAACAACACACATCTCCCTGGGTATAAGAGAGAAACCGACTGTTATATACGCACAGAACGACCCTTCTCGGTTCGCTACACGAGAAAACATATTGTTGTCGAATTTGCGGAGTGTGTGCATGGCCTATATATATTTGTTCATCCCCCACAAGGACTCTTTCACCGCATCGTCTAACACCATCCACCCTTAACGTCAAATTGCGTCTCGTCTTCTTTAATTTTATAAGCAAAATTGACAATTTTTACTTTATTTAAAATTATTTTTTACAAATATTTTAAACATATAATAACAAATATTATTATATGCTAAAATCATTCTCAGTGAAAATAATAATTTTTATATTTCCATCTGAATTGTACATTTCTCGACGTTTTTTTTTCTCCTCCTTTCGATTGTTGAAAATTTTTCTCTTTTGCGCAACTTTTTTCCGATATACATACATATATATATATATATATGAAAGCGATTTTTTTTATATTTGCGACTTGCGTAGTTGGGCCATGAACAAGTCTCAATCCGCGCTACATTAACTCCGTCCATCGAGGGTGGTCCCTCTCTCGTCTCAGCTATGTCATGGAGAAGGGGCTTAGTGGAGCACCTCGAAAATCGAGTTCACGTATAGCTTCTAGCTATAAACGCGATGCAGTATATACATATATAATATATACATATATATATATTCATGTATCTTTTAACGAAAAGTTGACGATCCGTTCTCATCGTCGCATCGTGTGTAGGGGTGGTTTTTGGAGTTTAGTAACGAACGGAAGGACGAACGAACGGGATTACGCAACCGCGAGGGGATGATGGATCGGCGTCATCACGCTCTTCCGCAAATATTCTTGAGCCTGCGAAAGCCTCTTAAAAGTGAGTTTAGCCCTTCGGCATTGGTGACGAGGTAAAAAAAAAAATGTTGAGGTAATACATTTTTTTTTCTGCCTCATTTTGAACACATTATTAAAAAAATTATTAATTCGACACATATACTTTTTAAATTAATATTTGAATACATCTATAACGAAATTAATAAGTGATCGAGGGATAAAAATTAAATATTCATGCATTTGAGTGAATGATTTTTTTTTTTTTTTTTGTAAATGTAATGGACCAAATTGTAATGTAATAATTATTTGACGAATATAAAAGTGTGCTTGGAATGATTTTCTCGTTAAAACATGATATATTCACTCGTTAACCAAAGGCAATACACAAAACCCTCGTCACTTTTGCTTCTGGGCTAAATTTTGCTGAGAGTCAGAAGCGAGAGAGGACACGAGAGTGTATTAAATTTAAATAAAAATACCGGCAGCCGTGTTCACAAGCCGAGCCTATAAATCAGCGAAGGCTGGTCGAGCGCGAAGCTCCCGGGAGGGTTAGCCGAGGTCCGAGAGAATAATACCCCCCACATATTTATGTTCTTCTCCGGTAAAAACGCGGCTGGCAACCCGTCTATCCTCGCCTACACCCAACGACGACGAGATCTGCTGCTGCTGCTGCTGCTCGCTTTCTACCTCTTTTACTCCCTCTCTTTTTCTCTCTCCGTCTCTCTGTACTCTCCTGCTGTCCGTACTAGAAACGTCGACACGAAAACCTTCCATTCCCTTTCCCTCTTTGGCTCTTCTCCCATACAACTCTTCCGATTTCAACCCTATACGCGAATTTATTTCTCGTCCCGCCTTTCCGGAAGTCTATGAATCAATCTCTCGAATAAAAAACACGTACGAAGTATTAAAAAAAAATGTATACTTTTTTTTTCCTAACGAATTTGATTGAAGTTTAAAATAACTGTTGTTAACAATTTACTCGTAATTATTAATCATTCAATTCGATGGAAACTGTTTAAAGATCGATTAAAGAAATTTCAAGTTTTTAAGTGACTTATTTTTATGTAAAAAAAATTAACAAATGCAGAGTTGAATCGTTGCAATAAATTCAATGTGGGCTGGTGATGTAGCCTGACCAGTCCGTGATAAACGCTGCTACTGTTCACGTATCTTACAGGACGAAAAAGGGTGTGGCTGCGAGGTTGTCTTGGAGATGTCCAGAAGAAGCGAAAAAGGCAAAAGCACACACAACTGTAATGAGAGATCCACATAATAAATCAGAACCTTCTTCCTGGGATAATGATAATCCGACAGTGTATTCTGTTTATAAAGTATGCGTAGAATCGTTCATTTTTTTTTCCTGGTCAAAAACCCATCGATCTCGATTTCGAATGATTTTTATTTTAAAAGTACTAAAAATACTAAAAGTTGTCATTTTCTTACTGATAAAAAATTATTTTTGAATCAAGAAATTTTTTTACAACTAAATAATTGTTTATTCTCACTAAAAATAATTCTCAAACATTGGCTAATGTTGTACTGAATTTCTTTATTCTTAAAATAATTCAACTTAACTCTTTTTCCGGATGCTAGAAATTGCAAGTTTTAAAGCTCTTGAATGCGTAAATATTATTTTATTTAGTTTTTCTTTATTGTCAGCCATTTATTATTCTTTAATGTCAGTTGAAAAGTATTTATTTTTTATGCATACTGGGAGGCTGAGAAGAATGTTTGTATAGCTCTGTCGTTGTTGGAAAAAAAAAAAAAAAGTATCAAAGGACGAAACTCCGTCGCATAGCATCATTTCCTGGTGGCGTTAGCCTCGTTATGCGAGGCGCTTCTCGCACGACCGTAACTTTCTTTTATCGGGCAATTAACGGTTCTCGTTATGCTCGGAAATTTTTTTTTTCCCTTTTTTTTTGCTCCACCCTCTCACTTTATACGTCGTTTTGCGTTATCCACAAGCCTCTGGATAAGGCCGATTTTACTTCTTCCTCGTCTTACTTTCGCGATATGCTTCGATAAAAAAAAAAAAAAAAAAAAAATTCCCACCCTTCGTTCTATATTTTTTAATTTTTTTTTAACCTCGCCAACACGAAACGACGATGGTCGTACGACGATAATGGCACCAACAGCCTCGGTAGGACGGTGCTAGAATGAGATATTTCGGAATAATGAGCGTGGATGGGCGCGCCACCGGATAAACTGTATTTACGAGACTTACCTATACATAGGTACTATATTTATAAATATATTCTATATATATGCAAAGAGAGGAATAACGTACCGGGTGGATCGTAAATAATTTCAGAAATTTATAATAACCATATTATTTTTTACTATTAATAATAACAATAATAATAATAACAAACTATGAATCATAAGGAAGTAAATTGGATGATGCATTAAAAAAAAAAAATGGATACAATAAATTAACAAAAATAATTTAGCTTCAGTTCAATAATAGAGATTGTTTTTTATTTTTCGTTTTTTTAATTCTGTGCTAAATCGAGGTCAGATATCCCTTTCCTTGCTTTTTGCGTCCCTCTCAAAACATACAATTTTTTTTAACCTCCAAAGCGAAAATTTCCTTATTATCATATCACGTATTTATTTTTTGGGCTGTACGTAAATTTACTTTGACGACACGTCAAATGCGTTTTTCATGTAATTGCCAAAATCGTCTTTTGCTATCCAATGGAATCATCGTGAGCCGTTAAAATGACACTTCTGAGAGTGAGAAAAGAAATCGTAACTTTTGCGAAGGGTGAAACGAGAGAGCTTATTTTTAATAATTTTTTTTTTTATCCAAACATACTTTAAAACTACCCCTTCTAAGGGGTAGTTTGAGAAAGTCTAACATACACGAGAGAGATAATATAATATCGTGCGAAAGTAACATTTGGACGTTGTCGAGTTTGTCTTGTTCAAACTCTTCGAACGACCCCTTTCGAGAGACACTTTTACGCTTCCTGTCGAGGAGAATAAAACCCCTCTCTGGTTCCATGAACCGAGTGCTCTTCGACGAAAGATAAATCCGAATAAATAATAAAAATCGAATGTTCGAATGTCGCGAGTGAGGCAAAGTTATTAATTCACGAGAAACTTTTAGTCGATCAAATAGAAAGTGTTTCAGGTTACCGAAAACTTTTCGTCTCAAACGTGCACCCTTCTACAAGTTTAACCAATACGCTCTATATAATTTGGTTTGATCAAAAATATAAATTTACCACACACAAAACGAGACTAGCTTGAAAAATAATTCTTTTTCGAAAAAAAGAAAAACAATTTTCTTAAAAATTGACAAATTTCTATATTCCATTATGGAATGAGTTCATCGTGCCAATTGGAAAAATTTTGCCCAAGCTCATTATCAAACACCAAATAGATATTTCATACAATTTTCAATGCATTGTTCTGTGAAGCAAAAAAAAACAAAATTTAATTGGCATCATCCCCTAAATCACAAGTACAATATATATCTATGTATATGCGACGTATGGTCTGAGAGGGATGAGAAGAGCCGTCGATGCCGCGGATGCTCTCGATCAATTATCCGTGTTCCTAAACCGGCGACTAATCTGCCTAATCCTGTGGTCGTTGCCCAGGGCTATAGGGGTTGTTAGGTGGGAGGAGAGTGGGGGTGTTTGGAAGATCACTGAACCGCAAGATAATCGTGCACGCCGCGCAATTACCGGCTGTGGTTAATAAGGAGATCGCCTGAAGGGGGTTGAAAGTGCACTCCCAAAGCCCTACATATATATTACCACCCTCTTTTTCATATACTCATGCGGAAAGGTGAGACAGGGGTGTACGAAGGCTGCCCGGGGATGCACGGGAAGCACGGCAAGACGCAAAGAGAGTAGTTTCTCGTAAGGGTTGATTTCACCTCTCAGGCAGAGCAGGGGAGGTGAAAGGAATAAAGGGGTAAAGGACTGCACTATATTACTACCACCCTTAGGCGCTTATAGTAAGCTATATGACCTATATATAGGGTAGACAGAGGAAACGAGGGTGTGATATGAAAGCGCAATGTGAATCGAGAGAGAGAGAGAGAGAGAGAGAGAGAGAGGGAAAGGGAACGGATCCGGATTCGACCAGGGAGAGAGCACAAGAGGACGATGCCGACTGTGGTAGAACGCTCGCACATTCACTCGGCCCTATGATCGGCTTACAGATTGCTAATCACCAGCCAAAGAGGAATATGCCGGAGCCAGATGAATGATGGGGGTGTGAGATTCACACACACACACACATATATGTATATATATATGTAGATGTATATTTATGTATGTAGGTGGAAATATGGACAGGAAGGGAACCAGGGGATGCATACGATGATTGAATATTTTTATGAAAGTTTAATAAAAATAATAAAAATCTATCATATCCCAGGTAGATAGACAGGGTATTGGTTCGCACCAAGACAGATTTACCTGGTTATTGGTCTAGGACCCAGAATTTTCCTACCCCGCTGACGGCCAGTTATTTCTATATTGGCATTTATTTATTGCCTCATTTACGTCCGAATGGTATCAAGGTATCTTGAAATTGTTTGGGCTTCTCTTAATACTTTACAAACGACATAATTGAGCAGGGCAGACCGGAAAAATATTTCAATTAAAAAAGTACGGTATGGTACGGGAGATAAAAAATTAAAGCTTGGATATCCTTTATTTTTGACATTATTCAGAAAGCCTCTTTATGAGAATTTTTTTTGAGAATTCAAAAGTATCGAATAATCACAAAATAATTAACTTAATAATATTAATAATAATAGTAGTAATAGTACTAGTAATAATAATAATAATAATAATAATTCATAGATACGGAGGGACGCGTGTTTTATGTGTGTCTACATAAATGTTGCTTTTCGTGAGTATTCATGCATAATGCGTTTCTCCGTCCCCCCCTTCACCCAAATGCTTCATACTTCTCATGGTGAATCCGATGGAAAAAAAAAAAAAAAAAACAAGAAGAAGGGTCGTAGCGGCGTAAAGTGTACGAAGCTCTTCGCTTGCACAACCGCGAAAGTATTGAGCTTCGTGCGTGCTGCTCGCTACTGAGGAACCTCGTTAAGGGAGGATAAAAGGTGACGAGCACGGAAAAATAATTTTTTCACGCACACGCGTGAGCATGTTTACATTTTGTGCACTGTACTCATCATCGTGTACATATTCACGCAAGAGAAGATTTTTTTCTCAAACTTTATGCGTATTTCCATACGCACGTCTGGTGGTCTTACATATGTACGTGGGAGAAAAAAAAATATTCATAACATAAATTTTCAATGTTTATGTATTAGTTTTTTTTTTTAAATTCGAAAACAAAATGTTTCAATGAAAATTTAAACAGTTTTTGTGGTGGATATCTTTTCGTTCAAGGATAAAGATTTGTAAAAGTATATATCGATTCGATTATTGATGAATAATTAAATTTTATTGATTATTTCATTAATCAATTTATGTTTAATTTGACGAAAATCCCATGTTTTCCTAATTTAAATTACCACGAAAAACTGCTAAAAGAACAGAGAAGGAAAAGGATGAAGAGGATCGTCGTCGCGCACTCTTCGAATCCTAAACCACTTCCGTTTTTTTTTTTTTTACGGCAATTTACTTATTTACCAATCAGTAATTAAAACTTCCTCTCTGCTTGGCTCTCTTACGTGTGCTCGTTGCACGTATATAGGAGAGATCGCAGTGAGATGTATTTTTTTTCTCCCACTTATTCTCTGCATTTTCATTTTCTCGTATTTCTTATTCCTCTCTCTGTCTTTCCTTTCCTTTCCTTTTCTAACACATGCTGCGTTGATTATTTTCTCCGTGTATTTTTTTTTTTTCGTGCAGCATGGCGCTTTTTTAAGGCGCTCACTTATCTGTCCTCGTCATTCTACACTTGGCAGCTTTCTCGCTTCGCAAAGGGCTCCTTCTACATATATATATATATATATATATATATATATATATATATATATATAGTCACTCGGGGAGTGGCTCTAATTAATTAACACCTAGCCAACCTGGGCATGGGACCGTTCTGCTCATTCTCTGCCTTTCCCCTCCACATTTCTTTCTCGCAAGCTTATATCTATATGTATATGTATGAAGAGCGAACGGGACAACCGCGAAAGCTCTCGCTCACTAATTAGTGCGCCACAGCGCTTCACCTAATTAGTGCTTTGCACGACGAGCCGTATTAATAGTGGTGATTGGGATATTTCACATCGGGAAAATTCAATGAAAATATATAAACATATATATATATATATATGTATCGATCATATGTGAACCTTTTCCTCGATATCTCCAATTTCTATTGATGTGCAATCTTTTCTTACCGATTTTATTAAATTTCCATCTTCAGAGATAGCACTGAGAAGACTTGATTTTTTTCTCTAAATTAATTAAAACCGATGTGGACCAGCAAATTGTATAATTTTGAGCCAAAATAATATTATTATCGTCGTTAAATAATATTTTCTTTGGAATAGAATTTTTCTCGTATTTAATAATGTAGTCGATTTCGGTTTAATCCGCTCATCAGAGTGGAATCTCTTTTTTTTTTTTCTTGGATTGTCTTGAATTTTTGGCTCGACTCCACTCGATTCGATCACCGAATAGCCGCGGCAATTACCAGCCCCCTCCACCATAGGGATGATACATGTGAATGAAAAACAATTTCGGCTGACAATGATCGTCGCTCACAATTAGTGTCGATTTCTGGTCAACCAATTGTCTGCCCTCCCGAAAAATGTCAAAATTATTCATAGCTGTTTTTTGGATGCACCAGTCAGAGTTGATTTTTTTTTTAATTAACGAAAAAAATCGGTGATTTTTCACCACCGCAAAAAATTCAGCGAAACATCGCGAGAACTTTTTTTTTTTTGCATCGGAATCTCCTTCACACTCATCGTTTTGTTGCAATTCAAGTTTTTTCGATGGGTAGAATACGGACATAGGTCTGGATTGCCACCCCCCCTCTCATCCCTCCTAGCCGATCGAGGCTGGAACTCGAGCCGAGTGCAAACACTTGTAGATTTGGTACACGTTGCCAACATACGAATAGCCAAATAATTGGTGAGTTTCGCGAATCGGATTTCGAAAGCCTCGACCTTTCGTCTATCGTGCACTCTCTAACTCTTCCCTGGATCGTTGTGTGTCCTCTCACCCATTCCACTTTTCCCTTTTGCCACGTTCACACTCAGCCATCTATACATATGTATCAAGGGTGAAAGAGATAACTATATGTATAGTTACCTCTTTTACAACTATCCTTATCGCACCCTCACCCTCTTGCCTTTTCATCCCCTATATATATATCTATCTATCTATCGCGTATCCAATGGTCAGAGGGCGTTAATACTGTCTATCAGCATAGAAGATACGCCTTTTGGCAATCTGACACTGAGTGTAGTATGTATGTGTGTATAAATCTATATATTTTCTCTCGATCCATTTATCCATCTCTCTCTTTACCTCTCTTCATCTATCTCTGTATTTCTATCTCCGTTACTCTGGCCTCTCTCCCAAAAAGCCTGCGAGTATATAGAGAGAGTAACAACTATTGCGAAACACGCTTCAGTCGTATATGCCTGAATGTTCGCATGATTGGCGCCTCGACCGGGGCACACCAGAACGCCAACGGAATTTCTGATTTTACGCATACCGACACGAGATGCGACAGACACCACGAGCTCGTTTCACGTAAATATGTATGTGTTATTTGTATATACAAATATATACGATATATGCTAACTATATAGTTAGCATATATCGCGTTCCTCTTTCACCGTCGCGTCGACCGGCTGATTGTTATTTCGAGTCTGTAGCTATCAGACGTGTCCAATGATGACGTTCGATGATTGACATTTCCAAATATTCAACATCGCAAATTTCAATTAAATCAAAATTATTTTGTGTCGATAAATAGTGTATACTTATTTTTGTCCTGATTTACTAGTTTGAAAGACAATTCCAATAGTATTATTAAAATTATTCGAATTATTTGAGTTATTTTAATTATTCAAAGTATTTGACTATGCAAATTTCAATTAAATCAAAATTATTTTGTGTCGATAAATAGTGTATACTTATTTTTCTCCTGATTTACTAGCTTGAAAGACTATTTCAATAGTATTATTAAAATTATTCGAATTATTTGAGTTATTTTAATTATTCAAAGTATTTGACTATGCAAATTCCAATTAAATCAAAATTATTTTATGTCGATAAATAGTGTATACTTATTTTTCTCCTGATTTACTAGCTTGAAAGACAATTTCAATAGTATTATTAAAATTATTCGAATTATTTGAGTTATTTTAATTATTCAAAGTATTTGACTATGCAAATTTCAATTAAATCAAAATTATTTTGTGTCGATAAATAGTGTATACTTATTTTTGTCCTGATTTACTAGCTTGAAAGACTATTTCAATAGTATTATTAAAATTATTCGAATTATTTGAGTTATTTTAATTATTCAAAGTATTTGACTATGCAAATTTCAATTAAATCAAAATTATTTTGTGTCGATAAATAGTGTATACTTATTTTTGTCCTGATTTACCAGCTTGAAAGACAATTTCAATAGTATTATTAAAATGATTCGAATTATTTGAGTTATTTTAATTATTCAAAGTATTTGACTATGCAAATTTCAATTAAATCAAAATTATTTTGTGTCGATAAATAGTGTATACTTATTTTTGTCCTGATTTACTAGCTTGAAAGACAATTTCAATAGTATTATTAAAATGATTCGAATTATTTGAGTTATTTTAATTATTCAAAGTATTTGACTATGCAAATTTCAATTAAATCAAAATTATTTTGTGTCGATAAATAGTGTATACTTATTTTTGTCCTGATTTACTAGCTTGAAAGACTATTTCAATAGTATTATTAAAATTATTCGAATTATTTGAGTTATTTTAATTATTCAAAGTATTTGACTCGATATTCCAGTTTTTTCATAATTCGCAACTGTACATAGTGACATTTATTCCATCTTCGCAAAATCTTTCGATTTTCTTTTCAAAAATATATTTCGTCTAATTATTAACTCACTTCCTCTGAGACGTAACAATATACATAAATCAATGTAAATATGAAGGGGTACAGAGTTTCGTAGATGGATTGAGCAATTTTTAAGGTTAAAAAAGTATCTTAACGATTCGTCTGAGTTCTTGATACCGGCAGGTCAGGGGGTAGGGGGCGGGGAATGTTGAGAGGGTCGATATTACCGAACGGAATTTCCGCGTGGAGCTTGAGCCGATAACTGGATGTCGAAAGGGAAGAAAATACTTTAAACTAAGCCTGAAGCATCGCTCCCACCGGAGAGTTTTGGGCACTGAAAATGTTCCACCGATTCTAAAATTCACCCTTGCTTGCCAGCTATATATATATCCTGAGCGATGCGATAAGATCTATGCCAGAATCGTTTCGATACGAGAACTATGTAACTTTACACTTAACGATTGATGCATCAATCGAATCTTTAAAACTGTCACGAGGGTCACGAGATACGCGTGTTTGCCCAGCAGGGGTCGAGAGTGTTTCGATTCTCAAGATGGGTTCCACCCCTCTGGTATAAATAAAAAAAAAAACATCAAATTATTCAAATGTTTAGATGGAATTAAAAAATTTGAATTTTCAAAAAGACGCCCAGCTGAAAAATGTGTAATTTAAAAAATAACAAAATTATAAATTGAACAAGAAATTTCATTTCAAGGGGGCGGGAACTATTATTTTAATTACAAATAAAGCTGGCTTGCCTGAAATGGAACTTGAATCCAGTGAAATCATCAAATCAAGTCTTCGTTATTTATGTCAAATTTAACTGGAATTACAACATTAACTTTTTATTGTCAAATGTGAAAATACGAGTTATCCTAATTCGGCCCATTCTAATCGAGCCTCCATTCTCCACTATTTCGTCTTTTGTTGTATGTACGTGAATTTCTCGTTGGTGCCCTGGAATCAAATTCGCCGTCGACGTGCGTGTGTTCCAAGAGATGAATAAAGCGTTTCTACTGCTGCTGGTCGGTTCACGTGAGCTCTGCGTGGAGAGTGCGGAATACGAGCAGGGAGTAGTCGGGGTACACAGAACGTCGTACTGTCAAGGCAGTTGACACGTCGTACCAACCCCCCAGGACCATTATTTAGCCAACACCGAGGTTTCTGCCGTCGTGAGCGTTACGGCCAGGGGGTGTGTTTCGCGGGGACGTCACCGAGAGCTTTGCTTTCTCTCTCTCTCTCTCTCTCTCTCTTTCTCCCTTCGCTCACTCTCTCTGTCTCCTGTTCTCAACGATGCGGGTGTCGTTGTGGCTATATATAGCGTAAGCGCACGATCTCTCTCTCTCTCTCTCTCTCTCTCTCTCTCTCTCTCTCTCTCTCTCTCGCTGCTTGGGGTGCCAGAATCGGAACCACCCCCTTTTACTATATCTAACGCTCTGGTCTCGTAAATATATGCGTGCTGGCGTGTGATTGACGCCTTACATGAACGGCACACGCCACCGATTTTCGCACCCCCACACCTCTCAGTATGGCTTTTTTTTTCTACTTTTTCTCTCTGGCTTCTCTATAAAGCCGAACGATCGACATTTGCCCTCGGAGGCGGCCAATGGGGTGGTAACAACCCCGCCCGATCAATTTTGACTCAAAATTCAATTTTCAACAGAGTCTGGCACACCTCTGGGATCGCATTTTTTGCAATTCACCAACCAATGAACAATTTTTTCTCGTTTTTGAATCGAAATTTCTGAAATTTTGAGAAAAGGGGCAAATGATACGTGACCGGAAGGAAAAATACATCGGGACAGACTTCGAAAACAAATGGTAGCCGTACATTTTGTGTGCATTTCCATCGAACATTGGATGACGCTGGAGGGTTATGGTTGAAAAAAAAAAAATTAATAGAAACGAAGCATTTTCTATTTCTCAGCAAACATATATTTTTACTGACCCAGCAATTGAGGTCTTTTGAGTCCTTCCTATTTTTTCTGTTATCGTCATTCATCATTGTATTTTTTTTTTTAGGTCAGAATATGAGCGTCAAGAAAAAAATAGTCTTATGAGTTAAAAAAAACATAATAATTCTACCATATGCAAATGGGGTGCTTTAAGAGGTTTTTGTGCATGCAATAATAGCAAAAAAAATTATATTCAGACACATCAATTTAGAGAATATATACTGAAAAAAATATAACCCCACACAAAATACAATACAAAAAATCCAAAAAATTATTGTATAAGAAAAAACTGTGAAAATAAAAATTCACTCACTTTTGAAAATGTCAATGCTATCAGCGATCTGGATCTTTCAGGAAACAGCTCGCACTTTGCCTCGTTGTCATTCGAAGACGAATTGAGACCAACTGACGTCATTGAACTTGTACACCTGAAAATTTGTTTAGGCCTCCCCTAGGAGACAGCCTCTTTCCATTTAGGATATATTCCGGTGAGTATCTTCGATTGTGCCTCAAAAGACCTAGATTGCTAACGGAGGCTCAATTATTGTTATCAAATTTTTGTAAAATTTTCGAGGTTCTCTAGCCTCGACCAAATTTTTATTTTTATTTTTCAACTTTATAGCAAACGCATTAATTATCATATTTCGTGATTGTTGGATTAAATAATTTTTCCCACGTATATTATATAATTACGCTCGTTGGCCACGAAGATGGTGCTGGCAGAGGGTGGCGGACAATTTTGAAAAGGGTGGCGAGGACTTTTTCATTCCGCTTATACATTATATCCTCTTCTATATATCTATATATCTATCTTTTCATAGAGAAAACAGGATCGCAAGGGTGCCCATAGTCGAGCCTTATCTCCAAAAGCCCGCGAGTCTATCGGCTAAAACAAGTCCGTTAATTCGTGGTGGTACTCCCTATAAATATATGTGTACTGTCGTTACTATAATATATATATACCCTTAGGTATATAATAAGTCTGGGCCCCCAGCATTCGATTCACCCCTGACCGCCGGTGGGTATCGATATCGACGATAAAATCTCGATACACACACACACACACACATATATATATATATATATATATATATATATATATATATATATATTGATACAAGCGCGGGAGTTATATAGAATATAATAAATCGGATTAGCAGGAAAGGGATTCAACGAGGATACACACGAGGAGAGAAATTGGCATATGTTAGCAAGGGTAGCATATTGAAAGAGTGGGAAAGAAAACGATATTCCATAGGTCAGAGTTTGGATAAATGTACATACTGTTACCCTTATATATACATGTATGTATATATATGTATATTGTGGAACATACACAGTGAAAAGGGGATCGGGAGACAAAGGTTAGTATAATTCGTAGCTTCAGGGGTTAGAAGAGAAGAGGAGGGGTGGTAGTAACACGCTATACAGTTCCAGTGTTTCTGCTCTGTGGGATAGTCAGAATATCACTCCTGTATTGAGGGGGTGGTCGTGATGGTGCCGAGGGATGTTTTTCATCCTTTTGGATTTTTCGCACGAGCATCCTCGGCGGTTGGAGATTTTATTTGCGCGTATACGGGCGTGAATATATATCCATACAGGTACATTTACCATGTATAACTCGAACGAGGAGACACACTGCATTCATCTCGTTGATTTTCAGTTCATAGAAGATTTAAGTTAACGACGAAAGTCCTCGTTACGAGATTGATCGACACATTTCATAATATATATACCCCCATATTTTGGTAACTTATTGTTATTATGATATATTTTAACTTCGATAGGGGTCGTATTATGAAGGGATGTGCGAAACGAATTTACTAACTAGACTCGAGTACGTAGTATATTTTCACACTCAAAGTATCACTCATCCTATTTATTTGTCTGTATAAGTCATCGTTGTGGAGATAAACGATAGTTTGATCTTTCCACGTACAATCACATCACTAAATACTCTTCGGCTGACCATAAATCTTTATTACATACGGATAAGGGTGAGTTATACATGGACACATTTTTTCTTCTCTGTTCTGCGCGCGGTAAAGTGTCAGACGCGAGCAAAAGTAGCTGGCAAAAATATACATATATATAGATATACATTATATATATATATATATATATGTTACTGATAATTTGCAGGGGGTCCCTGTGTGAGCTATAATCATTCCCCTCGACTAATCGTTCGCCCTCTCTCTCTCCTGCTAATGATTTATCCCCGATAATCACGCGAGAGTTACGATGTGTCGTGAGACGAAGATAGAAATAAATTTGAACGTGTGCGAGAGAAATGGTAGATTTTTTTTTCTAGGGGTTGAGGGGTATCGCAGGGTTTGATAGTGCGGGCCATCCCGTAGTGACCCCCCGCGGATTTTTCACCGTGGGATTGAAATCGAGAGCCGAGAGTTTTCGAGTACTCGAGTCACTCGAAACGCTTCCGGCCTTAGTGCAGATAGTCAGAAAAATGGGGTGGTTATGGGGTGCGAGGGCTTACATTACTGTACCTATGGGACTGTGAGAACCCCGCAGACAGCCCATTGCTCTTCAGTGAATTGGTCAAAGACAAAAGATCACTTCCACTGTACTCCTGGACCATCCTCTTATTTTAGTCCTGCTCGAAGGATCAACCTCTTCGAACCTCAAAAATTCCATAAAACTCATTTTTTTTTGCAATATTTATTTCAATGTATTTTTCATTTAAAAATATATATATATATATTACTTATATACTTTTGCTACATACCCTAAAGAGAAACGAATCCACAAAGAAACTCTCGAGAAGCATCGCTCGTAAAATAATTTCTATAATTTTCTCACCAATAATGACAAATTGTCGAGTCGATTGCAATTCTCAAATTACACTCGTAGAAAAATCTTCGTGAAGCTGTTTTTCGACAGGGTGATTTTTTGTTTGAGGGTACCAGAAAAGGGATTTTGAGCGTTCGAGGGGGCTTGAGACTCATGAACGGTTAACCGCGTAAAAATTACGGCATTGTCGTCGTCGCACGGGGCACCGAGGGCGGACGGCTTCTCATGTTACGCCCTTGCCAAGCAGCATAACTGCAATTGCTTTATTAGGACACACCACTATATATATACTACTATATATATATATATATATATACATATATAGTATAGTATGAAGAGAGTGAGAGGGCTGCCAAATGTTATATATATATATAATTCCATCTCACTCTTGCACCTTCTCGCCTTGCCTCGGATTTGGCAGAGCGTTTCTCATGATCTTCTCAGCGTAGCATGAACATTATATAGGCTAAAGGATACGCAGGGATGAGGCTGTTTTGAGTCTGTTGCCGTCGCTAACGAGACAGCTCAGTAGTACAGACCAGTTTACCAGACCCAAACAGAATACATGGTGCGTTTATATTTGTATGTACATAAGTGTATGTATATATGTATATATATGTCTGAGTATTTGTGTTACATACCGCTCGGGGTTGTTCTCAACAGTTTCCAACCAGTCCGGAGAGAGTCTGGAGTAGCCAGACGTTCTGTTTCATGTGCCTTCGCTACTAAATCAAGACGTACGTTGGTCACGCTTTGGTATGGTTCGTACATTCGCGCAGTGCGGTCGAGTTATGGCGTTTATATCCGTGTGTTGCTTACGAAACATTGATTTCACGCACTGCGGAAACCGGACGCTGCATTGCTGACATGTATCATGCCATATATATATATATATTTATCATACATATATATATATATATATATATATATATATATCATACATTATATACTGGTAGATTAACATTTCTCAGGCTTCCCATCTCCTCGCATCTTTGAGAAAAGGGAAAAACGGATAAAGTTTTCGGCTGTCTGTATTTTCAAATAAAATATTAAAATTTTCCACGACAATTTTGTACGATGCTTCTTCAAAAGGGGTTTCTTTAAAATTTACCTCCTATCGACACGTATTTCATGCATCAGTCTCCGTCATGTATCCGGCAGGACCTTCGATGTCATCGGGGATCAGAGCTTTTGGTTGTTGCAAATAGAAAAAAGTATATATATATATATATATAGGGACTGCCCACGTGTAAGGTTACCAAGTATATATATATGTATATATATATCATACATTACATACTGGTAGATTAACGTTTCTCAGGCTTCCCATCTCCTCGCATCTTTGAGAAAAGGGAAAAACGGATAAAGTTTTCGGCTGTCTGTATTTTCAAATAAAATGTTAAAATTTTAAACGACAATTTTGTACGATGCTTCTTCAAAAGGGGTTTCTTCAAAATTTACCTCCTATCGACACGTATTTCATGCATTCGTCTCCGTCATCCGGCAGGACCTCCGATGTCATCGGGGATCAGAGCTTTTGGTTGTTGCAAATAGAAAAAAGTATATATATATAGGGACTGCCCGCGTGTAAGGACACCAAGACGTGAACGGTCACGAAGGGATGTCGCGGGTTATCGTACGTGCTACGGATCATTACCCTGCAGCGACATACCAGGGTGTCCTGCTATATGCGTTATATATATATATATATACTATAATGCTTAAGATTAATCGCTCCGTATAGCTCGGGTCAGGCAAGAGGGTAAGAAAGTTGTTAGAGAGAGAGAGAGAGAGAGAGAGCAAAGTAGAGGCGAGCCAACAATGTCGCTCGCTTTGCGTGACGAGCGGAAAGCATCCGATAGCAGAGGCAAAAGGCGATAAGACGTTGTCATACACACTAATAAGAGGATGTGGGTCCAAGACGAGATCTTGCGTCAACGTTCTATGACTAAGACTCACCCTTTTGCTTTGGAGCGATGAAAGTCTCGCTGAAAATTGAAAAAGAAGACAAAAAAAAAAGGACGAAAAATCGACAACTTATCATTACGTACGTGGTGATAAATCGACAACGCCATATGTGTCTTTTTTAAATTATATTGCAAAAAAAAACATCAATAAAATACAGAGAAATTTATCATTTAATGAAAAATATTGAACGCTTATTATATTTTTTTTCTCACAGAAATTTTTATTTTAAACAAAATTATGATCAAGCTTCAAATTCACTGAAAAATTATAATTTTAAACCGAGAGATTTAGGACCAATGGCTAAAGAAATGAGAATACGTGAAATTGTAAATGGGAAGAAAAAGGCTAAGAAAGGAGTAAAAAGAAAACGTAGAAATCTGCGATACTAAAAAATCAGGCTCGCACCTTGAAGACGCGAGAGAGTCCGCGGAACAAGGAAGAGAGAGAGAGAGAGAGAGAGAGAGAGAGAGAGAGAGGAAGGCGTCGTGTGAGGCTTGGAGAGATTTTTCCCGGTACGACGCGTGTCCGCGCATCGTCACACCTGCTTATGCGCAAAGCCGGTCGTGCTCTCGCGGACCGTTCTTTCTTAACGTTTTCTCCCCCACGAATAAGCGAGAAAGATACGTAAAATGCATTCGTCTCTCTTTCTCGGTGTCGCATCAGCGACAGAGAAGCTGCGAAATAGAGGTCCTCTCTTTGCATTCGTCCGCGGTGAGTCAATCCTCTAGTAGTGCCGTTTTTTAGGTCTTATGACGACGAGCCAGTATGTGAGTCCAAGCTGAGAACGAAGCTTATGAAAAAAATAATATAAAAAAAAAAAAAATCTCCAGTAATGCACGCCATAGTCATCGTTGCGGCAGCAGAGTCGTCAACGTATACCGTTCGTTTGACGACTGCGAGAATTGTCCCTCGCGAGAGAGCCTCGAATGAGAAAAGGAAATACATAAGGGGAGAAGAGGGAGAATTATATGACTCGAGTGTTTCCTCGCGTTAATCTTCACTTTCTCGTACACCCCCTCCATTGAAGATGTTGAAACGTTCTATATATGTATATAAATAAAAAATATATATATATATATATATATATATGCCGCACTTTACGACACTGAAAGCGAAGCGACGTGATTTTATTCACAAAGACGTTAGGGTGAGGGACTCAAGACCCCAAGTGTGTATTACGACTACGAAGTTATTATAATGGTATCAAAAAAAAAATAATTAATCATTAAGTTAGGTATATAAATGCGTAATGAAAAAAAAATATGCCGAAAAAAACATTTTCCTCCTCCTGACGATTTTATTAACTCCTCATCAACCAGGGCTATCAAGAGCACTTTGACGTGAGGTTGGGCAAAAAAAATGGTGTCAATTGGTGAATGACGAGCGAAGGTAAACTGTGGCAAATTACTATTATATATGAACTTTTCCAAGAATAACGAGTGAAGGTAAACTGTGTCATATTTCTATTTTATATATATATATATATATATATATATATATATATATATATATATATATATATATATATATATATACTTTTCCATTATTACGTTAAACTTTGAATAGTGCAGAAGTATTGAAATATTCAGGTCCAACAAGTGTAGACGATGATTGGAACAATAAAAACTTCCACCTGTTGTTCGTCTCAGGGACTCAAGACCCCAAGCGTGTATTACGACTACGAAATTATAATAATGGTATCAAAAAAAAAAATAATCATTAAGTTAGGTAATAAAATCGACAGGAGGAGAAAAATATGTCGAAAAAAATATTTTTCTCCTCCTGTCAATTTTATTAACACCTCATCAACCAGGGCTATCAAGGACACTTTAACGTGAGACTGAGAAAAAAAAATTGTGTCAATTGGTGAATGACGAGCGAAGGTAAACTGTGTCAAATTTGTATTATACTTTTCCATTATTACATTCAACTTCGAACAATTCAGTACTCCTGTGCTGAATTGTTCAGGCCCAATAAGTGCAGAAGAGAATAACGAGCGAAGGTAAACTGTGTCATATTTCTATTTTATATATATATATATAGTTTTCCATTATTACGTTAAACTTTGAATAGTACAGAAGTACTGAAATGTTCAGGTCCAACAAGTGCAGAGGATGATTGCAACAACAACAATTTCCACCTGTTGTTCGTCTCACAAAGTTCTGTGACTGTTGCATGCAAAACTTTGTAACATTTTTGTCTGCTTAATTCTGCTGATTGCCACATCGTCAAGGTCCATGACGGAAATATCGTCACTTTAGCTCGTAGAGTGAGAAATCGAAGGATTAAAGATGAAACGAGGAGAGAGGACGTACGGTTAGGTAGAAAAATATAAAATGACACAAGAAACGTCTCTGTATATATGCGTGATCGTAGCTCGGCGGGGGTGTCGAAACGCCCCTTGGAGAGCTACCGGGGACTCTGAAGGACTCGAAAAAAACGCCGCGTTTGGTCCCACGCACCTGGGCTCTCCCTGGGACTCACCGGGGCCCCCTTTGTCATGCTAATAGGCCCGCGCGGCCCCATGCCTATCTATATGTATATATATATATATATATATATATTCGTATACGTATACCGAAGGTGAAAGAGGGAAAGGGGACCGAGCCAGGATCCTGCAATGGTCGACCAGGTGTTCGTGGATCACGTTGATGCCCTTCTGCGATGCACGAAGAGCGTGCGAGAGCCAAGAGTCCAGTGAACCCCGAGTGAGAAAAAAGAACATTTCTCTCTCACTCTCTCGACGGTCTCTAATTTCGTCCCTTCTCGTTTGCTCCACACGGGTTCTCTTCTCCTGTCACCCGATCGTCAGGAGAGCTTCATGATTTCTCCTGCTTTTACCTGGACTCTGGCTCTTCCTCTCGATAATACGCCGAAAAAAAAAAAAACACAAAAAGAAAAATACGAAACGCCCTGAAACAATGGCTGCCATCAAGTTTTATATCACACGAAGACTCCTGCAGACTCATTGTCTCACTTAAAAAATTTATTTTGTTCGATAAACGTAATTTTACGAATAACTTTGTATGTTTAATGCTAGGAAATCGTAAAATATGATGATCGACAATATTTACAAAAGGTTTTGTGCATTTCGTGAAGTACGAAATATCAATGCAAAATGGTTGAATAGAGGAAAGGAAGCATGCTCGGTATTCAACGTTCCGTGTATAGCATCGCTGAATGTAAGAAGTTCCGGAAAACCAGTCAGGCCTATATGCGCTCAGTCAGAAACGAGCGAATCGACGTTGTCGCGTATTCTCTCGTTGTTGTCCTCTCTCTCTCTCTCTGGCTTCTCAGGAGGGTGTTATCAGCGCGAGAAACGCGCAACCTGTTGAGGCCGAGACCTGGATGGGCCCAAAGTCGCATGGTGGAATTGAGAAAGAGATAGTCGTCGAATCTCTAAAGCGCTCAACACTGTATACATTTCCTTGCCGAGAGAATTATATGTATTATATATATATATATATATATATATATATATATATATATATATATGTACATCGGGTATATCGTGTCTCCATGATGCTTTGCCAGTTTCCGGTGCGTCGATCTCTCGATACGCTTCGACTGCCCGATTCTTCAATTCGCCCATTCATTGCCAGGTACGTGATTTATTTCTATATAGATATAGACGTCGATTCATCGCCTATTGAATATCCCTGGATGTCGTTTGAACTTCCTTTCGTTTACGTGCAATTGCTAAAACGTCTTGACTCGAAATGTCAATTGAATGGACTTAAACTCATTTAAAAGCCACCGAGACACTTTGAAATGGTTTCCTAATGCTATCCTGTATAGTAATCCTGACACTTAGCTATATGTGCCAAGTACAATTTCAAGTCATCGTGATGACTGGTCTCGCGATCCGTCGGATCTCGAACTTTTACCTCTTTACAATTATATTCACCCCTTTCGATAGAGAAGAGTGCGCTAAAGACTGGGGAGTCGAACGAGACTCGGAAAGAAGTTAAAAGTAACGGGGATGCCTTTCGCGTCTACCCTTTTCGCCCAATTTGTCACAATAAAAGCCCTCTTTGTGGCACGGTGGTTGGATGGAACGAGACTGGCGCACTGTGAAGATTCTGCCATCGCGTCTATTGGAAATACGACACGTCGAGCCAAAGAAAATTCGCAGGGTCTCTTTTGCTGACGATGCAAGAGTCGTTAGCCAGTCAAGAGAAACGAACCGAATCGACAGATTACCAATGGTCAAGAACTCCACCCACCAGGAACTCACCTGGTTTTATAATCACCGCCAAGTTTTATTACAGTCCAACGTATATATATATAAACATCAAGTAAAAACAAGCAGTCAGAAGTTTCTCGTTAATTAAGATTTACAAAAGAAAGGAAAAATTTGTTAAAACCACACTGGCTTCAGTGCGGGAGCTTAAGAAAAAGCAAGTACTTGCGAAGAATCAACGCGGAGAGACTTTTCTTTTGTCGATTATATACCTTGTATATAGCTCGGGTTGAAAATGTATAACGAATAAAGAGAGAAAAGATGCCTGCGGTTGGAGTCCGATGAACGAGCCAGAAGGAATATATCCAGGCACACCCGTTATAACCATTGGAATAAGGGCTTTTTTCCCTCTCTCCATATTTCATTTTCTTTCTGCATTTTGTAGTGTGCGGATGAGAGAGAGAGAGAGGAAGAGATAGAGAGAGAGAGAGAGAGAGAGAGAGAGAGAGAGAGAGAGAGAGAGAGAGAGAGAGAGAGGGAGAGTATGCAAGAGGGCACATTACGCTCTGCTTCTGCTTCTGCTTCTGTCAGACTGACGTTGGTGGTCTTTAGGCGTGAATGCTTCGTGGCCGAGAGCAGGAGTGAAACGGCCCAAGCAATACCCTCATACAGCCATGACGTGGCATGGTTGAGCTTCTACTGGCTCCTAATTGGGAGACCGGCAACTAACTCTCTTAATTACCGCCTCCGCTGCCTTTCCAGAAGCCGGTATGAACGCTCGCGTTTCTCCCCGCAGCGATTTGGAAGCCAGAGAGAGAAAGAAAGAGAGAGAGAGAGAGAGCTGCAAGCCCACCCCATAAAGGCCTCCATCCACCTCCGGTTCGTTTCTCGCCTGGCACGAGATCTCCACCAGTTTCATACCTCCTGTCTCCACCACCTACTCAGAAGACTGTGCGAGAGATGTGAATTTTCCTTTGCTCTCTCTTTCTCTCCATCGTGCCCTTTCCTCCTTGTGGCCCTCCACGAGTATTCAGTCTTCTTGGTCTTTGGCCTCGACGCTTTTGCCCCATGCGCGGTCATCAGAGGAATGAGAGAAAAAGTCATAGGATGGAAGTCACGCTGGTGAAAAGCACTGAGAAAAGTTCCGCGCGACTTAATTACATGGAATAATCGGGCTAAAGTGCCAGGAGAGAGAGAGAGAGAGAGAGAGAGAGAGAGAGAGAGAGAGAATATAAAAAGAGAGAGTAGTCGGTAATCTTCACTGACAGAGTCGTCGCCGTCCGTAGATTACAGATTTTCAGATATGTGCATCTCACAAAAGATCGTTGCACTGACTTTCTACATGCTGTGCATGTACAGAAGTCGTAACACGTGCAGAACTTAACCAAGTTTCAAGCTTTCCACGACTTTGAGCTCTGTGGACTCTGCGGGGTCGATACACGGAGAAAGGGAAAGACTATGTGATCTCAGCTCAGCCTCCCACTGGAACCGACACTTCTCCTTCTTAACGTTTCCCTTTCCACATTTCCTCTCTCCTGCTTCTCTCGTTGAGTTACCAGTATGGCGGAATATCCCTCTCTCGGAACCCCTGCCAAGGTCTCCTTGGGTACAATGGCGCTCTCTCTCTCTCTCTCTCTCTCTTTCTCTCTTCGCAGTAGTTCTCATTTGATTAATAACCCTATGGTCCACAATGAACGGACGCCTCAGTGACTCTCACTTGATTAACGATATACCTGCTCAACGTTCACAATGTGCAAATGGAATGGGAAGGATAGAATGGAAGAGACGGGAGAGAGAGAGGGAGAGAGAGAGAGAGAGAGAGAGAGAGAGACTACCTCGTGGCACAACTCTCGGGTGGCTCTTCCGTATGGTTTTCGTGTGATCTCAAGATCTCCTCTCTGTGGACCCGCGCAAGGATGCTGACCACTCTTAGATTCTTCGCACACAGGATCCAAGAAACTCCACGGGACATCTTGTATCCCATCTTTCTCGTACACTCGTGCGCTTGTATTTCGGTTTGGCTCAGGTCCGCGGATCGATTTGTAAAATTTTCTTAGATCTCTCAGTGAATGATCTTGAACACTGGCGCAATCTCAATTGTCTCGTGGCACTGCTGTGCTAGTTATCCTACTATTCGCCTTACAAAAAATCTCTCAATCATTTAAAATAAGATCTCTCAAAGATTAATAAACCATATATATCGCGAGATATATATTTAAATTTATCGTTCATTGTATTTTTAATACATGCATCAAAAGATCGGGCTAATACCCAGATGGAATGAAATCCATCAATGGGAATCATTTATCGCGGATAAAAATATATTTCGTAAACGAGAAATACTTTTTGGGAAAATTTTGCGCGACAGGTTGTATACAGTCAATATCATGATAGATGTCAGAGAGTCCATCAGGTGTGTAAAAAATACTATTGATGCTAGATGTTTTCTATCGTGTTTGTTCGTCATTGCTATACGAAAGTATAGCATATATATATATATATATATATATATATATATATATATATATATATATATATATATATTATGCACCCTCCGTAGAAGAGCAGGCACGGTCTTTCGCCATTCTTTGAGCGTTACACGTATATATACAATTTTTGTATGTGTCTGTTTGTGTTTGTGCAGCCACAAACGAACGGTGTAGGCAAGATATAACGAATATATATACATATATATATGTACGAGGGTCTCGAAAGGTTCGTCCCTTCGTTGAGCCAGAGGGAGGTCCCTCGTCCTGCCAAGATGGTGGGCACGAGAAATTCACTCGAGGGCTTGCTTATACCTAATATCTTTCTATGTAGTATATATATATATATATATATATATATATATAGGTACAGCCTATCGTGGGAACATTTTGGCTAACTGGGGCACCGCAAAAGTGCCCTCCACCATAGCCAAGATCAAGTAGAAGCCTACCAGGTAAAAACTTGACAACTTTCATTGTAACCATTTCTCACGTCCACATTTTTATTCGCCATTCCCCAATCTCGATTCGTATCAATTTATGAAATGATAACAGGTGAAAGTTGATTCACCTTAAGGTGATTAGTTTGATACTAAGGGAATCTACAAAATAGAGCAATTATATGAATTTCTCGAAGCTGATTTATTGCATACCTAAAATGGAAGAGCACATGCTAGAGCAAATAAGTGATGAGGGTGAGAGTGTGAGAGAGAGAGAGAAAAAGAGAATGAGCGGGAATAATTAATGTCACGTGTACCCTCGCTGATTTATTGTCGAGTGTAAGGTAAAAATAAATGTAATATGAAATACAGTGAAATAAAGAGCTCTTTGGATTTTTAAACAGGGTGAGAGCGTTGTGGAAATTCATTGCAGCCAAACGAGGTACATATACTCAGTCGTAATCAGGCGATCCCCCGACGATAAATTTAGCATATTATTATTATTATTATTATTATTATTAAACAGGTACTCATTCGGTGATCGTATTCCCGATTTAAGCATCTCTGGAGAACGAGCCCTCGACACCGGAATAACAATAGTGATGATGATGCTAATAATAATAATAATAATAATAATAATAACCGTTACTATCGACTTTCTTTCGCTTCCTGCTGACGTAACATGAGTCTCAGGGTGGTCGTCTGTTATCGCCGCAAATAAGTTGATGACGATCGTGTTTCTCGCGTAATGCTTATATATAGATATACTATAACTTGCATCACCACGTGATGCTTCGAGATTCAAGTATATTCGAGAGGATCTGCGGTACAAGGTCCTCTCAAGGGACCCGAGTACGAGCCAACATTTGCTCCTCTCGATTTCCTCATTAAGCCTGCATGCACCAGAAATGCAGGTATATAGAGAGTACATACACACACTCATCGGAATCCCAGTAGTATACAAGCAATTATTAAGTAACGACAATGGCTTTATAATTTATTCAACTTCAAAAATAGTTAATGCAACTATTTTATAGCGAATGCAGCAATTTTATAATACATACAGCTGTAAATATTATCGTTACAGAAATTATAAACATATTGTCGTTACACTGTAGTTCATGGTATTTTTTTTTTCATTCCATATCACGATTGGGCGTAATGAGAATTGCGAACATTTGCTCCTCTCGATTTCCTCATTAAGCCTGCATGCACCAGAAATGCAGGTATATACACACACCGGAATCCCAATAGTATACAAGCAATTATTAAGTAACGACAATGGTTTTATAATTTATTCAACTTCAAAAATAGTTAATGCAACTATTTTATAGCGAATGCAGCAATTTTATAGTACATACAGCTGTAAATATTATCGTTACAGAAATTATAAACATATTATCGTTACACTGTAGTTCCTGGTATTATTTTTTTTTTCATTGCATATGACGATTGGGCGTAATGGGAATTGCGAACTCATCGGAATCCCAATAGTATAGAAGCAATTATTAAGTAACGACAATGGTTTTATAATTTATTCAACTTCAAAAATAGTTAATACAACTATTTTATAGCGAATGCAGCAATTTTATAGTACATACAACTGTAAATATTATCGTTACAGAAATTATAAACATATTGTTGTTACACTGTAGTTCCTGGTTTTTTTTTTATTGCATATGACGATTGGGCGTAATGGGAATTGCAAACTCATGGGAATCCCAGTAGTATACAAGCAATTATTAAGTGACGACAATGGTTTTATAATTTATTCAACTTTAAAAATAGTTAATGCAACTATTTTATAGCGAATGCAGCAATTTTATAGTACATACAACTGTAAATATTATCGTTACAGAAATTATAAACATATTGTCGTTACACTGTAGTTCCTGGTATTATTATTATTTTTTTTTAAATTGCATATGAGGATTGTGGGCGATGAGAATTGCGAATAGGTGGTATGAAATCGCATATTTTATATGCAGATATATATAGTTGAACCAATGAAAAAAATTTAAACCGTGATATTTTCATGATTTTGCAGCATTTAAAGCCAATTCGATCTCATGGGAATGTATTTATAAGCAAGGCATATGACGATTACGATATTCCAGTTAATTGTATATTCTGCACGCTATGTGCGTCGAAAATACCACCCTTAATGGTTTTGTATGAATCACAGCGCCCTCTGGGCTGAAATTGCGACGATATGGAGGAAAACAATAAATTGAGTTCACGCGCAAGCACAATAGTCACAAGACCCTTCTCGTTCGTGACAATTCAAACAGAACGTACGCGTTGGTTGATTTTTTTTATTTTTTTCTCCTTTGCATTTTCCACTCGTACAGTTCTCTGAGCTGCTTTGAGCAGGTTTAATCAGCGGAAATATAGATTTGTCATGGCAGAAAAATATTTTGAAAAATCATTTACTCAATTGTTTATAGAATTTTTGTTCATTCCGAAATTTGAAATATTTTACAATAATTTTGTAATTATGTTGATTGCACGTTATTGAAATGTGAGGAAATCTTTTCAGATCACATTTGAAGTGCCTCTATGTTTATGCTGCTCCCCTGTCAGGGGAGATCGAGAGAAATATATATACTCGCGAGATATGTAAATTTCTGCATCGTCGTTTGGGGGTACAAAGACCGCGAGATGCTTAAATTTCCGATATTTTAACCGCGGCATTGCGGCTTTTACCCCGCGCAACAAGTCACCCCTCCTCTTTCATTCGCTCTCTCCAGCTCTCTCCATTTCTCCTCGTTTGCGTCTGAAAGCCAAAAGCCCCGAGGCAGCCAAGTAATTTCGGTTACACCGTCGGGCATCCGCAACTTTTTTTCTTTTCAGAATAACTCAAACATCCCGTTTTCCTCCAAAGATAATAGAACATAACAATTCAAAGTCGAATTTGAGACGAGACAAAAGTGTTAATGTAAGTAGAGGTAAAGTGTGACATACGAATACGAGGAATTGTCGATCTTGACCTCTTTTCGTTCAGTTTTGGCCACCGCATATTCTCCAGAATAAAATTACATACAATCAAATCTGAGAAGCATCGAGTGAGCAATTCGATAAATTTATATTAATAGTATTCGATTATCAAAATGAGGATACAAGAAAACAACAATTGGAAAAATATAATATTGAAAATAGTCATAATTCAAGTGCTACCATTCTTTTGCACGGATTTATTGGCTGCCAGTTTTGCTTAGTGGCATTGTCACAGTAATGGCAAACCGACATGTAATGACAAAAAAAAAAGGTACTAATGAATTAATTGTTCTAAACAAAGAAAATCTTATTTCAACCAATTCATTGCCAAGTTTTTTCATTTCTATAATTAGAGAAACTATTTCTTTTACTACAATTTTTTCAATGATTGTCCATCATTGTACGTGATCTAGCTAGATCAAGTTGGTACTCAGCTAAAGTGTGACATGAGAATACGAGGAATTGTCGATCTTGACCTCTTTTCGTTCAGTTTTGGCCACCGCATATTCTCCAGAATAAAATTACATACAATCAAATCTGAGAAGCATCGAGTGAGCAATTCGATAAATTTATATTAATAGTATTCGATTATCAAAATGAGGATACAAGAAAACAACAATTGGAAAAATATAATATTGAAAATAGTCATAACTCAAGTGCTACCATTCTTTTGCACGGATTTATTGGCTGCCAGTTTTGCTTAGTGGCATTGTCACAGTAATGGCAAACCGACATGTAATGGCAAAAAAAAAGGGTACTAATGAATTGATTGTTCTAACCAAATAAATTCTTATTTCAACCAATTCATTGCCAAGTTTTTTCATTTCTATAGATTATAGATCATTATTCTAGAGAAACTATTTCTTTTACTACAATTTTGTCAATGATTGCACATCATTGTACGTGATCTAGCTAGATCAAGCTGGTACTCAGCTATTCTGCGTTATTCGTCTGCAACTTAGTACCCTCAACTGATGCATTGATCCTGTGACAATTCGGCTAGTCGCGCGAGTCTTCATTTGGAGCGATAGAGTCGAAATCGATCGTAATGTTGTCTGATGAAGAAGAAAAAAAAAAACGGGGTCGAACAAAGAAGTTTATAACTTTACGAGTGTACTTGAGGGTTGGGACGCTATCGTCGCGTCCATTGTTATACTTTCGATGAGACGAATTTCTGAGAGGTAGTCCCCCAGTCATATAGGTATGCGAGATCGGTTTACTCGGCTACATAGAGAGCACACAGAGAGTTATGTGTGTGTGTGTGTTTGGCTGTTGCATGTGAAAATACATGTGCGAGTATGTGCACGTGTGTGCTTATATGTGCTTGTATGCGTATGTGTGTACAGAGAGCGTAGACGAGGCAAACGTTTGCCCTCGCTAATCAAGCTCGCATAATGCCGTCGTGCAGGGGGCAAACAGCCCACGGGGATTCCTTGGGTATGGCACACCATATGCACCGTATGTGTACAGCTCGATAGCCGTAGTGGAGAGTACACCATCTTGTGTGCGCGCCTCCTCTATGTTTTGTACTTATTATACCAAACATGGAGCCACGTATGGAATACGGTGGGCCTGACGTAGTCATGGTCCATGTACCATGACCTCTGACCTGTACTAATAATGCATAGCCCTCTAACTTCAATCATGTCCGGTCACTCCAGAAACGGAGAGACCGAATCATATTGGAATCATGTAGATCTTTCGATCTAGATGATTCTAATGTCAATTCGAAGCTGATGCAGACTTTGATGACTGATTTGGCATTTAAAAATATTTCATCTAATTGAATGATTGTTTGCTAGTAGTCTCGTGACAATAATGACTCGCAAAAATGAGACACAATTTCAGATTTTTATCCGGTCTAAGATCAGTGCCATTGGGCCACCTGATCATCGATGGGTCTAAAATATGATGATGTCGAGCTCCAGACTCGAAAATGTGGGCCAATATTTTCTCAAGCTACACACTGAAGCGGCGTACTGGCTATTAGGATCGATCATTAATGGTTTATGCATACACACAATGTGTATATATATATATATATATATATATATATATGTATATATATATACATACAGAAGCGAGAATCGATGGGCGGTGGAGCAGATTGAATTTGAAGTTTATAGGGCGGAAGCCAAGCGAGGGAACGTCAGTCCCTGTTCTTAATACGTCGGAGACCTTCGGATAATTCGCCGCAGGGTTCGTTGAAAAGTCCCATCAGGGCATAATATCGACTGAGTAAGAAATACAAGCTTATTGCATTTCTTACTCGGTCACTATCTCATATGTTTTCATTGGTCTGAAATGTTTTTCAGCTGAATTTTATCTCAGTGTATATGGATAGACTGGTGTGATTCTCTCTGTTGCGAAGCTCTGAATTTCAAGTATGATACGAGGATGATTTTTTTTTTATTTTTTTTTTCCACCGACTCGTCCGCCATCTCTTTTGATTTTCAAAGCAGGACGAAGACCAAGAAGGAGATACGTGTTTTCGGTGTTGAAGGAGTACTCACGAAGAAAAGCCAGAGCAAAGCCATACGGACTGACGGAATCCCTCGAGTTGATGGATGAAGGAAGAAGAGTGAGCAAAGACCCCCGCGCGCGAAGAGCGGCACAGCTCGGTATCCGCTCGATCCTGATGTTTTCTCGCGGGCGATCATCAATAACTCTCAGTGGTAGCGCTCGCGCGCCCGTGA
This sequence comes from Dyspetes luteomarginatus, assembly GCA_963669185.1. Taxonomy (NCBI): domain Eukaryota; kingdom Metazoa; phylum Arthropoda; class Insecta; order Hymenoptera; family Ichneumonidae; genus Dyspetes; species Dyspetes luteomarginatus. Next base: position 15,787,053 of record OY769909.1, on the reverse strand, counting down.
GGCGAGAGATCTCGCTCTTGTAACGTCCGACCCCGTCTTTCTCTCTTTCGATCGCGGCATTCTTTCTAGCCTACCAAAGAACCTCCCTCGAGTTTCGGTTTCTATCTTGGCTCGTATTTTTCTTCTTTTTGCTCCGTTTTTTTTTTTCATTCTTGAAGAGAGCATCGGACCAAGCAGGCCTGTGTAATATGACATGACAGAGATATGAGACCACGAGGTATGGACCAGACTGGCTGCTGCCATTTGTCAGATATTTTACTATCCCCCTAATGACTGCGTGTGGCACTGATTACGAAATAATGGGACTGGTCTTTGACCCAGTCAGTGAAATAGAAGGACACACTCTTTTATAGGCATATTTTCTCCGGCATTTTTGGCTAATTCCAGAAGAATTATAGGGGACTAAAACCGAAGATGGAACAGTTTGCATAACTTTTGAAAAGATCAAAGTATCGGAATAATTTATATATTTATATATTTATATATTTAATTTATATATTTATATATATTTATATATTTTATCGAATATTATCAGTCGTTTGATAAATTGTCTCAAGTTTATCGTATTTCCAGAAGAGATGGGACACCCTGTATATATCATTTTTCGCAATATTGCTGTACACACAGAGTATTTAGAAAATGTGTTTTAAAGTTGGAATTTATTTTTTGTCAATTTTTTACTTGACCAAAAAGCTCGCGCACCTCATTATTAACGTCGGTTTCTATCTTGGCTCGTATTTTTCTTCGTTTTGCTCCGTTTTTTCTTCATTCTTGAAGAGAGCATCGGACCAAGCAGGCCTCTGTAATATGACATGACAGAGATATGAGACCACGAGGTATGGACCAGACTGGTTGCTGCCATTTGTCAGATATTTTACTATCCGCCTAATGACTGCGTGTGGCACTGATTACGAAATAATGGGACTGGTCTTTGACCCAGTCAGTGAAATAGAAGGACACATTCTTTTATAGCCATATTTTCTCCGGCATTTTTGGCTAATTCCAGAAGAATTATAGGGGACTAAAACCGAAGATGGAACAGTTTGCATAACTTTTGAAAAGATCAAAGTATCGGAATAATTTATTCAGAATCTTCTCATCATTATTTCAAGGCCAAATCATGGAAAAAAATCAACTGAGGTGCCTTAATTGCAAAATACGTTCAGGCTGCTCATTTTTAAACATCAGACGAGAATTATTTTTAAAGCCCTTTTTTTTTATCCCTGTCAAATTTTCAGGCTTCGAAATTTGCGATCTGCGTTTCCGTACACGTGTCTGTGGGCATTGAAAAATATCAGCCGTTTGATAAATTGTCTCAAGTTTATCGTATTTCCAGAAGAGATGGGACACCCTGTATATATCATTTTTCGCAATATTGCTGTACACACAGAGTATTTAGAAAATGTGTTTTAAAGTTGGAATTTAATTTTTGTCAATTTTTTACTTGACCAAAAAGCTCGCGCACCTCATTATTAACATAAAAAGAAAATCCAATACAGCCCTGGAAGTTTCAAAACGTTCAAAGACCATTAAATATTGTGGAGTGATTTAATTTTCAATATTATTAAATGTTAAAAATTTTATCGAATTAGCTGGAATCGAAATACTAACGCCATTATAATAAATGTGTGTGAGGAAAATTAATTGCGTGTGCAGAAAATTGAAGGTATCACAGCACTCTTTGAAAGTCTCAGAGACCACCCAAGCATATACAATTCCATAAAAGTCAATGCTGATCAACACGACGAAGTGATCCATCTATCCTGCACTTACTCTATTTGTCGACTTTTCTGCCCATCTTGGAGTCCTTACAGCCTCGTTTTGCGTCTTTGGCTCGGTCACAAGGAACAAGAATTGTCCGCATGGCTGAATCATCTTGAATAGTTCGAATGACAATCCACACATGACATTGATACGTTTGGACTACACACATATACATATATATATAGTTACGATATGTACCATGTACTAAATATGTCGTGGTCGTTAAACGCTCGACATTTCCCTAGGTGATGTCACGTCTCTTTCTCATATCCATCTTCGCGGACAAGTCTCGTGGGACACGCAAGATCGAGTGGTGTTGAGCTGATTCGCTGATTTCTTCATCTCTCTTAAGAGGATACAGAACAAAGATGAAAAGAAATTGATCGCTTCATGAGTTTAAGAAGTGAGAGCCAGGCGATATATATATATATATATGTATATATATATATATATAAATGGAAATAAATGAGAAATCGTGAGAAGTTTGTTGAGTCTTTAAAAAAATGAATGCGAGAAAGTGATGATTTTTTTAACAACTGTCATATGACTCATTTAGTTGGTCTCACGCTTTGAATGTTTAGTCTATTATTTATTGTTATATTTATATGATGGGACAGTTTTATTGCAATGTGAAATTTTGTATTTCATCTATAATATGTACCATGTATATAAAATGAATATATATATATATATAGAATATATATGTATATATATATATATATATGTATATATACATAAGCACGACGCAATAATTACTGCTCGGATGTATCAGACACGCAATCAAGAATGAATTATCGGGTGGCTGGTGTGCCACGCCCTCTCACCACGTCGCGGTGACCTCTCACGGGGGTCGTCGACAATGCCCGAACACCGAAGCATCAGTAGCAGTCGCACAAACCGACTGTCGATGATGTGCGCTAATAGCAGACATCCCTTCGAGCCTGAGGGGTGGCTGCTCTTTAACACTATATATAGTCAGCTCCGATAATGCAAGTTTCCCAAAAATTAATGATAATAAATTAAAGACAAAAATTCGTTATCTTTTTTTATGACAAGATGTACGTTCAACTTTTTTCTGCGTTATCCCAGAATTTTTCGTTGCTTTAGACGTAAAGCTTCGTGTGTTTTTTAATCAGCCCAAAATTTCCAATTGGATGGGATTTTTGAATTTAGAAAAATACGCCAAAGAAATACCCCATTTTTTTTTTCTATTTCCTGTAAATGCTGAAAAATTATTTTGGTACCGATGTATAAAAGTCATAGTGAGCAAATTTTTTAAGATTTTATTTCACCCCGTATCAAATATTCCATGTATACGAGCTCTTAGTATTTTTTTTTTGTTACAGAAATGAAAGGACACTTTTATGTAAAAAGGATGGATTAAACTAACGAGTAACTATGCAGAAAAGGTACGAACTAAGAAATTTTATCGTATTGAAGAGGATGCATGTATTTCCTAATAATAATTTTAATAATAATAATAATAATAGCAGCAGTAATAATTCTTGGCACATCCGGCTTGGTATTAACTGCGCGTGACTATTCATGAAATCACGGGATATCATTCTCGAGAGTTGGCCCGAAACTTGAAACAATAATCCGTAAGAAATGATAGCATAGGCGGGAGGGGTGGAATCCAAAAGTTCCTTCACGGGGGCTTTGACAATGCGAGGCAGTAGTCGACGATTTGGGATCATAACCTCGGCCAATAAAGCAAATCCCGGGGTACGTGCGAAACGCACCGAAGCGATTTATGACCGTTGCTCGTTCTACACGCATGACGAGAGAGAATGCGTGGGTAAAAAAAAGCGTGTAAAGCAAATGAACGTTGACTTGAATGACGGAATTTTGTCGATCATGTGTTCTCTGACGATTGAAATAATTAAACGGTTGAAAAAAAATCGTTAATTTATTGATTTCGACACACTGGAATTATATTGATTTTAATTTTAACAAAATTCTTCTTTATCTTTTTTTGTTTTTATTACCTTTCTTTCTACTTGATTTATTACCATCAAGTTTATCCTTTTTATTTTAGATGCCAACAAATATCAATATTCATCATATAAATGACCACTTTTCTTACTTTTCCAATGGTCAATATACATTCTATCCATAAATATAGAAATTGCTTCCCAAATTCGGTATCTACCGATCGACCGATAACGTGTGTGTACATTTATCACGGAGAATAATCAATTGATCAGCTATAAACATACTTTCGGATAGGATAACATATAATAGAATTCTAGAGCAGCATATAGTAATACGACCAGCATCCTCTCATCATTGTCATCATTCTTCCTTCACCCTTACGTATTTTTTTGTTACTATTGCTGCATCTATATATATATATATATATATATATATATATATATATATATATATATATACTATACAGTCACGATCTCGACCCCACGGCTCTTTTTATTTTATCTGGATGGTTGCCGGACGTGCACAGACCACGAGAGGCCAACGACGCCGGAGCTCTCTCTCTCTCTCTCTCTCTCTCTCTCTCTCTATTTCTCTCGCGACCCATAAAAGCCGAAATAACTCTTGGTCCAAGCTATATAGATGCCCTCTAGCGACGACCGGTAGTGTGGCTTTGACCAGGGGTCGCCCAGAATCGCCGTTGGATCGCAGTCCCCTTTCTCCTGCCCCCTCAACCCCTGCATATCTTTTTCCGTATATCCTTTGGTCCTTTGGCCAGCCAAGCTGGACAATATCGTAGCCGGTAATAAATTCGCAATTTCCTTATTACGGGTAATACTCCGGTCGGGGTTGAACGTCGATGGGGGAGTGTACGGTCCCCTTAACCCCCTCTGTTTTCCGGCATAGATATTACACCGGATGACCGTATAAAGCACTAATACCAATGCAATGTGTAACGCCCTTGTCAACTGTAACTGACAAAATCATATATTTTGTTCACAATTATTTTTTTTACATTGGATAATATTTTCCGGAAAACTTGATATTTCTATCATATGTAAAATTTTTAAAAAATTCGACAAGAACAATTTATTTAATTGTTCCAGTGATTATTAATTATTTCACGAATCACTTCGACGTAACAACAGATCGAAAAGTTATTACCAAATGGCGAGAAAGTTACAAAAAGTATTATTTTTTATAATCTCTGAATCATTTGTTAACGATTATTATATGGTGTAATTTTTATGTTTCTTAATCCTTCGTAAGATGGATTAATCGATGGAAATTTTGCATCCAAAATGATGATTTCGATATTGCCATTTTACAAAGTGCTAAGATCACGTCAATAAGTCACGTTAGTTGTGGTATTGAAATAAAAAAAATAAAAAATGGTATTCTGAATAATGCTTGATCTGGATTACTCCGCGAGAAACATTCACGAGTTTTTTCGATCTGTCTGTGTGCCCTAGAACGTACTAGATGGGAACGTAGAAGCATTTCGCGTTAAGGGTCGCTGGAAAGAGGCACATAACGTGCGAGCGTTGGAGCACCAACAGAGCACACGAAGAGCGTAACTCGGACGACTGGTCGGTGCTTTTGGCGAGAGCGTGGGCTCTCGCATAAATATCCCGGGTTCCGGTGATCCCGTGACTTCCGGTCAGCCGCAATGACTTACACCCTAGGGGTGACCAACCCCGAACATCCAACGGAGGCTTGACTATACTCTGTAGTACGTATATATATATAAATATATATATATATATATACATATATATATATACATATATATCCCCATATATATATATACATATTTATATATATGTTGTATAAAGTGCCTATGTGCTTGGCCATGTATGGTGGGGCCAATATATATATATGACATCCAAATAACGCTGTACGTATATATATTGGTCCCACCATACATATAGCGATCAGGCACACAGGCACTTTCCTCATCCACGAGTCGCGGGGGATGCCATGAGGGGGTGGCTGCAGCCAGCGCATAACCGTCCAGAAATCGTTCCCTCTCGCTATGGCCCTTTGGAATAAATGGCAGAGAGAGAGAGAGAGAGAGAGAGAGAGAGAGAGATCTCGACGATATTCTCGCGATGGAATTTGTCCCTGGTTCTCGGTCCCGCCCCCTCTCGGCTGACCGCTGATAAATTTACTGGACTTTTCCTATCTCACAGGATATAGGGGAAAAGAGATCGCGCATCCTCGTTTTTCCTTCTCTCATCGTTCCGCAAAATTCTCTCGTCTTTTGATTCCGCTTCCTCCCTCCCCCCAACATTGCTTCTCTCTAGATTTTCCCATCGATTGGGCGTCTATCTTTTTTGGAATTTCCGGACGATGATTCGTAAAATTTCCGAGGTAAAAGACGAAAAAAAGAAAAAGATATATTTTTTTTTTTGAATGCTGTTCTCGAATTAAAAGTCGTTGGGGGAATAATTATGATTTTTAGTGAATAATTTTAAAGCTTTTATTACGGCGGATTAATAATTCGTGTTATTTTTTTTTACGTATATCTATAAAATTTTCTTATTTAGAGTCTGAGGGTGAGATTTTTTCAACCCTAATGTGTATTCTCAACGCCCTATCGTTCGATATTCTCTCGGTTCGTATAGCCAGGAAAGTTGGAAATAATGTGCGTGTGTACCCTCTTTTTCTCGGACCTCCCTTCGTGCTTGGCCATCTTCGAGGGCTTCTGAGACGCGTCACAAGGAGGTTAAATATCCGGCGAGATGTTTTTTTTTTTTTTTTTTTTTGCTGGCTTCACAATGTTATCCTGACCTCGGGGCAGGAGGGATGGTGGTAAAAAAATGGGTGTCACGCACCAATAAAACAAGCAATATCGTGATATCCCGGGGCCAAGGGACTTTCACAGGGTCGAGATCACATTTCCCTCTCTCTTTCTCTCACTTTTCTCCGCTCTGACATTTTTTGTACTTGAAGGAAACGCACGGGGGCACATACACACTCGGAACGATCTATATTGCTCGCGGATCATCACCCCTGCATCGCATTATGGGGATGATATTACCCTTTTCGTTGTCCACACGCGTGCGCCATTTTTTTTTTCATGATACCCCTCACTTTCTGCCAAAGAACGTCGCATTTTTCGATTCACCTCACTTCATCTGAATAATAAGAGAAGCTTAACACGGAGTCGCAAATGGTACATGTAAACGATGTTTCTCTGGTGTGTCGACGGGGTCGATCTGTCAAGAGAATCAAAGTAACAGGAGCATGAAAACTCGTAAGCCGATAACTTTCGACATGTCCCGGTACTAGATTACGCACCTGTCGACACTTACCAGATTTAAGTGGAAATGAAATTGGGCTATCGACATCATCAAGATTGACATCATCAGGATCGACATCATCAAGATCGATATCATCAAGATCGACATCATCAAGATCGACATCATCAAGATCGATATCATCAAGATCGACATCATCAAGATCGACATCATCAAGATCGACATCATCAAGATCGACATCATCAAGATCGACATCATCAAGATCGACATAATCAAGATCGACATCATCAAGATCGACAGAATCAAGATCGACAGAATCAAGATCGACATCATCAAGATCGACATCGTCAGGATCGACATCATCAAGATCGACATCATCAAGATCGACATCATCAAGATCGACATCATCAAGATCGACATCATCAAGATCGACATCATCAAGATCGACATCATCAAGATCGACATCATCAAGATCGACATCATCAAGATCGACATTAATCAAGATCGACATAATCAAGATCGACATCATCAAGATCGACATCATCAAGATCGACATAATCAAGATCGACATCATCAAGATCGACATCATCAAGATCGACATCATCAAGATCGACATCATCAAGATCGACATCATCAAGATCGACATCATCAAGATCGACATCATCAAGATCGACATCATCAAGATTGATATCATCAGGATCGACATAATCAAGATCGACATAATCAAGATCGACATCATCAAGATCGACATCATCAAGATCGACATTATCAAGATCGACATCATCAAGATCGACATCATCAAGATCGACATCATCAAGATCGACATCATCAAGATCGACATAATCAAGATCGACATCATCAAGATCGATATTTATCCTGATATCTCAATAGTTGTCGACACTTTCTCGATTTTCTGGACAAAAAAGAGCCTGCTTGACATAATTTTATGAATCATGTGCAGGACCAATCGGCAGCTTATAAATTTGTCATCAAGCACCCCCCGTTGTTGAGAGAACATTGTTGTCATATCGAGCGTAATTCTCTGAAGAGTCCATTAACGAAGTTTAATCGATACACGAGCCACTGATCAATCGTCTACTGGAGCGCGAGACGAGCGTGTCGCACGTGTTTCTTGCGCTCACGGTTGATTGACGTCATACGTGCATGCGAGAGCGATCTACCGAGAATTCAAGCTGCTTGTGTATTAAGTTTCGAGCTTTTCTAGCTTACACACGTGGCAAAATACAGTGCGCACATATCAGAGTAAGGAATTCAATAGTCAGTCTCCCACCCTCCCTTCATCCCTCTCTCTCTCTCTCTCTCTCTCTCTCTTTCTTTATCTTTCTCTCTCTCTACCTCGTCTCTTTTGGATAAAGATCCGATCACGCGTGTTTAACGCGAGGATTATTAATCGTGAAATAATTTAACGCCATTCTCAACATCCACCCATTCTCAGCGCCCGTCACATTCACTTTCACCCTCTCTCGAGGCAAACTCCGCATATAGACTGCTGCTAGGCAGCCATAGTCATCAAAGTTATTGGCTTCGCAGATTTGGCCTAATGTGTCTTCCGATAGTTCATAACACCTTGGAAGGGGAATATTTGACGTGACTCACAGAGCCATGAACTCGCAAGCTGTGTATGATTCGTGTGCTGAATCGAGGCAGCCATGTCCCTTTTCAATTTCAAAACTTCTGATTTAAAAAAGATGCAATATTTTTAATTACATGGATGACAATGACATGGAAATGTTTTCTTAATATTTTCATCAATTTTGTTATGTTCAAAAAGTTCCGAAATATCTTGCAAAATCTACAATCTTGATTTTTATGATTTCTTTCGACGATAATAAAATCTTGACAGAATGCATGTGAGAGGGTTGTATTTCTATACGAGGATCTTTGTCACGCCAGACAGATTCTCTTATTCTCCTCCTTCTTCTTTATTCTTTGCCGAGAGCGAGACAGAAAGAGATAAGGGGAGAGAGAGAGAAGAATTATCATCCCCTTGCTATAACCACCCGTTGTGTGTGTATGTACGTGTCAAGTCATCCACGAATTTAAATGAAAATTTGGTCGAGCTACCATGAGGATACTTTTGGAAATATAGGACTCTAAATTACTTAACGTTTTTTTAACACTTTTCGATGATTAACTTTGATGAAAAATGAAGGATATATTGAACATTAAGAGTTGTCTCCATAAAGCCCCATTTTCCTCAAAGGGAATTGATACGAATGACTGAAATTTTTTTTTCAACATTTTTCACGATAAAGAGTACAATGAAAAAAATTATCCGATCCAATTCTCACGATCAAGATGATGGTACGTAAGAATAGTACATTAGGCAGTATTTTTTCGAAATATTTTTACCCAGGTTATATATTCCCGATTTTTTTTTATTGGGGCCAAGATTTCATCTCAGTAATGGTCGAAGGTTCATGCCATAAATCTTTCACGAGAAAAAAAAAGAAACTCGAGAAAAGCTTCAACAATGAAAGACGATCATGAAAATTATTCGGTCCAATTCACACGATTTTTTTTTTTTTTTTTGATACCTAATACAAAATTTTTCTCAGGGTCTGTAACGTGTGATACAAATTGGATTAAAAAAAATATCCTGCCACGTTTAGATATAGGAGATGCGGCCAGGTAATATGACACGCGTTTCTTGACCCGCATCCAAAGATCTTTGTCCAATATTTTGTTGTACCATAAAAAAACGTTGAAATACAGATGACCTGATACATAATATAGTGAATAAATAAATTTTATACAATTTCATCACTGAAATATAACTGTCAAATTTTAACAAATATTGATGCAAGATTAAATGGTACAAAAAATAAATATACATATATATATATATATTTTTTTTAAACTATTTACACGAATATCGAGGCATAAAATGGGAAAACGTCCGTCAATGAGTAAACCTGTGGCACTCGAGCCATCGCTCATTTTCACCGCCACAGCCAAGAGTTATGGGATTTTGATTATCGGACATTCGTCCGGCGTTTGCGCGTGAATATCTCTCCATATTCATTTACTGCATCGATATATACATACATATTATATTGAACAGCAACGGCAATGTAAAATTGGTCCAGGAAAATGTACATGTGTCCGATGGATATTGATGTTTTCCGATAGCCCTTGTAAATAAAAACAATAATAATAATAATAATAATAATAATAATCTCCTACAATTCCTCGATTTATCATTCGGTTTTCATACTCATTTAATAATTAAATAAAATATTCGAGTATCTTTACATACCTAATTCACCCGTGAACACATTTTATTCTCGTCTCTCTCACTATTATTATTATTATTTGATTTATTTATTTTTTGTTATAGATTTTGCCCAATGCATGGGCGTATGAATTATAAATTCTTCCGAAAACTATTTATATCGAAATTCATGGTATTATAACGGTCGTTTATGGATTTTTGCGAGTTGTTCTCGTTCAGGGAGAGAAAGCTAAAATACACACAGGCGCTCGTACACGTCGATCCACCGAATTCGAAATCTAGGCACGTAGCCCTGGGGGCTCTCTCGTGGAATATTAGCCGGTGTAGTAGATGGTTCGAGGCCATATCGAGTTCTCTGTCTCTCTCTCTCTCTCTCTCTCTCTCTCTCTCTCTCAGCTCTCTGTACGCGCTTTGCGCTTCGCCCGAATACCAAAAAGAGGGAGGCACTCGTGAACGATGGACGTGCATACCGTATTAAGCCCCCAGGGACTTTCCTACCTCTCGATGCATACGTATGTGCCGCTCGTTGTGTACTGCCATAAGTACTGCAATAGTGCCACACCTATATACATATATTTTAATATATGTATAAATATGTATATGTGTATATATATTGTATATATATGTGTATATATGTATACATGTTAATTCGTATATATGTATATATGTATATATATATATATGTCTCATTTGACCAATTATCACATAGCAATGTGGTACCGAATTGATGAATTTTGTATTCATCTGCCATTGTTACATATTATTTTTAATGAAACGAGGTCATGTTTTGTAAAATCTCATGCCAGTAACTTCACAGGCTTTCGAGAAACAAAAAAACGTAATTAATTATTTAGCTATAACATTTTTTTTTCATATAATACATAATATAATAAGATTGACCCTTTCCTGTTATCAATTTCATCTCATTCGAGTGTAAAGATCATCGATCACAGGACAATTTTTTTCTCCATTAATAGAAGTATAAAATTGTGCTGAGATCGATGAAATGTTGTAAATTCTCTTGTTTCTCTCTTGTTTAAAATCACCGCGTCAAGAAGATGATACGAAAAAAAGGAATAAAAAAAAAATACGTTAAGCAAAGCAGCTGCGATTCACAGGCTTTCGAGAAAAAAAAACGTAATTAATTATTTGGCTATAACATTTTTTTTCATATAATACATAATATAATAAGATTGACCCTTTCCTGTTATCAATTTCATCTCGTTCGAGTGTAAAGATCATCGATCACAGGACAATTTTTTTCTCCATTAACGGAAGTATAAAATTATGCTGAGATCGATGAAATGTTGTAAAATCTCTTGTTTCTCTCTCGTTTAAAATCACCGTGTCAAGAAGATGATATGAAAAAAAGGAATAAAAAAAAAATATGTTAAGCAAAGCAGCTGTGATTCACAGGCTTTCGAGAAAAAAAACGTAATTAATTATTTGGCTATAACATTTTTTTTCATATAATACATAATATAATAAGATTGACCCTTCCCTGTTATCAATTTCATCTCATTCGAGTGTAAAGATCATCGATCACAGGACAATTTTTTTCTCCACTAACGGAAGTATAAAATTGTGCTGAGCTCGATGAAATGTTGTAAATTCTCTTGTTTCTCTCTTGTTTAAAATCCCCGTGTCAAGAAGATGATATGAAAAAAAGGAATAAAAAAAAAAATATGTTAAGCAAAGCAGCTGCGATTTGCTCCCTCGCCCTTCAATCTCATGTTCACAGCGTCTCCATTGCTTCCTGAGCCAAGGATCTTGCCCTCCGAAAAACGCAACTTAAACTTGTATGTACGTACATCATTCTCTGTGCGACATCCTGTTGGATTTACCGGGCGATATATTTGTTTTAAAGTGGTCCGGATTTTCCTCATTCTTTTCTTCTTAAATTCCCCCTCAAATAAGAGGGAAGCTCTCTGTATGCGGAGGTGGATGCTGCGAATCCTTCTCTCGTCTCCGCCTCCTCTCGTGCTCGGGCTCCTCTCTCATATTTTTCGTCTCGTCGTCTCTGTCCCGTATTTACGAGGGCGGGAGGACGGAAACGAGAGAGAATATCGCGTCCTGGAGTTATGGCCCGACTAAGTGCTCACTCGTTCCAGGGGTTCTCACTATATAGGTAGATAAAAAATATTTTTCCAACAATATAAAAATCTCTCAGATTCGAACGGAACGACTTAAAGAAGATCAAAAATTATCAACTAATGAACAAAAAAAAAAAAAAACGTAGCATTCCACTCTATGATAATTCTGGCGAGTCTTTCAACTAGTAAAACGATGAGAGATTTCTTCGTTACGCGTCGAAGGTAAAACCAGGAATGAAAAGAGAGTCGTCGCTGAGAGTTAAACTCTCGTGGGCTGAGTCCTTACTGAGTTTGCAAATGGAGACGTTGTACTTCCTTTGCCAGCAAAGTGCATATATATATATATATATATATATATATATATATATATATATATATATATATATAACGCTGGATGTAAGAAAGTGAGAGATGGACATATATAGTGTCGAGGAGAGAGAACTCAGCAACATTATCGTGTTTTAATTTAAGTTCGGCGCTGTACTTTAATTAGACTTTGGCTGAATGAAACGTCTTCGACATAGTCAAAGTATATAATAAGGAGGGAGAGAGTCGCCGTGCTTTCCTCCCCATCTTACTTCATTCTCGACGAATATACTACAGATACATAAACACACACACACACACAAATATATGTATATATATATATATATATATATATATATATGTATATGTATTTTACTTTCTCATTCCTCTTTTACCTTACACATTTCGCGAAAATATATATGAGCCCGCAAGAGGCAAGGATCGCGTTGCTCTCTGCGAAGCGAAATAATTGGCCAGTGCCCTACAATGCGCAAGTTCTCCATTTCTTCGTAACCCTCCTCCCTTACCTTTAGCTTTATCGTCCTTCTTCCTCGACCACCCACTTCTTTGCTTGTTTTTCTTCGTCCTCCTTCTCTTCCCACTACTTCGACATCCTCAGTTCCAGTTCTTTAAGCGTCAGAGATATATCATACACAATTTGTATAATTCTTCCCTCTACATCTAGTTATTGGCTATGTGAAAGTGCAAAAAAAAGTGAGGATACCCGATCGTCAGTCACCTTGGTGAATTTTGGAATTATTTTGGGCTGTCGGAGAGAGGCTGAGATCGGCAAAGATCGGCTCTGGTCTGCCAGCAGGCGATTCTATGCATTACATAAAATCAGTAATTTATTTTTACGAGCTCAAATTATTTGCATTATATTGTATTAAGGATTTGCCAATGGTGAAAAAATCTTTGAATACTAAAATATTCCTTCCTCGTTTTATCAAAATTTCAGAATCCTCATCCATACAAATGTATGCTAAATGTATTTACTACGGAAACAAATCGATTCGTTCACGTTGGCTAATCATCATTATCTTAAAAATATTGTTACGATAACAAACGCTCATATACTAACTAAATTAATTTTACAACATTTGCAATTCACTTTGCTATTGCAGCAGGTGCACGCTTTAGCCAACAAATTTATTTTTCTTTAAGGACACAGGCGCATTTCTTTTTCTGCGAAGTCGAGAAAAGTCTGTCTATTTTCTCCTCCTTTTCTCTGCGTTTGCTCCTTATAGTTGCGAACGTACTGTTGCTGCTGTTTGGAGATTTCAGATATATAGTATATATATATAGTATATGTATATAGTATATGTATATAGTATATATATATAGTATATGTATATAGTATATGTATATAGTATATATATATATAGTATATGTATATAGTATATATATATACAGTATATGTATATAGTATATATATATACGTCGAAGAAAGTAGTTTGAAGAGCGAAGGGATACATAGGAACGGAGGAGAGAACGGGGAGATGGCATTGAAGAAGCAGAATTAGAAGAGGTGGGTGGTGGTTTCAGGAGGGGTTGAAGAGAATGAGAGATCCTTCGATGTATTGCTCTCTCGCGCCCTCGAGTGTTCCGCGTTGTTTGAGATAATGACATTGCTGGCGAAGAGAAGATTCGTAAGTCGAGTTTCAATGGATTCACTCCTGCAGCCTCGAAACTCTCCTTCGTGCCTTTCCTCTCCGTCTCCCACCCTTATACCGTTCACCCGCTACTTTATGCTGCAAAACTTTTGATGCTGCTTTTAATGAACGCCAAAACTGTTGCAAACTTATCGTCTTTTCAATGTTAGATACAAAATTGTAGATATAGTTAACGTGTTTTCCATTATATGATCCACACATGTTTTACATATTTGTATTTTTTTATCATTTGTATTTTTTTATCATTACAGAGTATGCAGTAAACGATACAAAATTAAATTTTCACCGATTTTATTAATGAAATCTGATTGAACGAATATATAGTCCATAACTCTGGAATTCATTCGAATTAAACCAAATCGAAATTGGTAAACGAAAAAATTAATTTCAATCATACTGCAAATGAAACTTAATTTAATTATGTAAATAACTTTACTTATGCTAAAAGATTGCAAATTTTTTTTACGGATCAAACGATGTCGAATAATAAGGGTAGTTAGTAGTGATTTTAAGAGCACACATTTGTAATTTATTTCTTCCTCTATATATATATATATATATATATATATACATATATGTTGAATAAAACAAAGCCAAAGTCGAGGTCATTCCGGTTCGTGAAAATGAAAAATCTCTCTTGTGCACGCAGTTGTGCAGAAAAATGTGAAATCTGTACATACACAGGGGGTTGGTAATCGAAGAAAAGGGGTGTGCGTCGACCAGGGGTGGGAGGGTAGGAGAGAGTTCGTTGAGAGCATTGTGGTCGCGGTAGATTGAGATGACTATCGGTGGGTCCGTTGGCGGGCACGCGATAATTGCCAGGAACTACGGGGGAAATTAAAGCTGCCCTCGATCTTCCGGCACCCTCTGGCCATTGTCATTCTGAGAGAGGGCGCTCGTGTGTACCAGAGTAACAGAGAGTATTATATGTATATACATATATATATATATATATATATATATATATATATATATATATATACATATATATATATATACGTGCGGTTTCGATTCCGCGCGAGCCAACGATCGCTCTTCTTCTGTATTTATCGTACGAACCAATCCCCGTTTTCAGATCGATATTCCATGTTTCATTGAAGGCTGTGCAAGACTTTTCCTCGGTGTCACTGTGTCACCAGAATATTCCACAGAATGTCTCGATGATGCCTGATATTTTCTCGATAAATTGGATAAAAATAGAAAATGAATATATATTTTTTTTTTATATTTGGCATACTAATCGAAACTTAATTCAGGCAGTTTGAAAACCGACAGAAAAAGAATCAGATATTAATAAAAAGGAATAATAAATAAATTGTATCAATGAACCCTGTCAATTGTCAGACCAAAGATCGGGATAAATCCGCCTAAAAGAATAAATCGAATCATCGCATGGTCATTATTCCTCAATTTATCCCAAGGGATCATCAAGCAGGTTGTCTAGGTCATATTGGACGATTCATATATGCCTCACAGTCAACACCCTCGTGCCATAAAGGCCGAAGGGTGTGCTGGCAAAGTAGTCCCCGCAGATTCGGGTGCAGAATAGCGTTAAGGGGGTGGATTAATAAAATTGCACGGCTCATAACTTCGGCTTACCGCTTGTGCTCCCGGCTGTTTTGCTTTGACTACAAGAGCAAACAGTTATAGTTCAGGGATGAGCAATACGTGTCAGTATGCAATATATGATGAAAGATAATTATTCACGATGAAAAAAAATGATAATAATTCTCAAGTAAAATATTTTTTTTTTTTTGCTTTCCTCATTCAAAATTATATTAAATAATAATTAGTCTTTTATAATGCGTTCTAAAGAATCAAACAATAATGAATTATTGTATAAAAAAATTAATCGTTTTTTTTTTTTTTAATTTGAATTCATCGTCATCTCTGGTTTAGCTTGGGGTGGAATGATATCGAGAAGGGTTAAAGATGCGCATCATACATAGATTGATTAATGTACTTCAGACTATACATGTATACGTTATAAAATTTATGCGTGCATAGTGTGGTGTAAAACCGAATGTGGAATATACGGTAGGTACCAACCCTCAGTAAAGCCACCCCCTTGATGCCCACAGAGTTCGAGGGGTTGGCTTGGACACGCGTATCATTTGTTACGCGCGGCCCACCGCATCTCGTGTCAACCGCCTATCCAGAAAGCTTTCCACGTCGACATCCCTAACGATCATGAATTTCGTGTACATATATATATATATATATTTATATATATATACAAAAAGCGTTTCGAATTTTCAAGAGTGCCACACACTTCGCTCTCTCTCGCTCTTTGTCTCTTTCGCTCTTTGCGGTTGGCGCATACATGCATATTATTTAAATATGAAATTGAGTGTTTTGTGTACGCCATTTGTTCCATGAATGATCATTTTCCCGAGAGTACTCGATGTTTTCGATGTAAATTCTATTATTTTAGTATATAGCATTCAGTTTGAGTGGGGCACTTATCAAATGTGTATTTATCAATCTCGTTGAAAATCATGCAAAGTTCACATTTGTTTATTTCAATGGGAATAAAAAGCTGATGACTTATTTGAGGTTCTACTATAAATCGTAACTTCCCCCCTCCAGGCTGCCACCTTTACACTGACACATCCACACGTGGGCACATGCGCATACATGAAGGAGCTATTCGAGACGTTCCGAATAGCCGCTTTTCTCTGTTTCCAAATTTCTCTCCATGCATACATATAACAGACACACACACACATATACATACACACACTCACACAGCCATACACACGAAATCTATTTGCCCCGCATACTGGCTGATGCTGCACTGTGACGATACGTACTCGACAATGTTCCAGCATCTCGGTTACATACATAGATACGTTCCATGTTTCATATATATATATATATATCTTGAAACACCGTTGGCTGTTGGTGTGTGAAAAGACGAATGTATATGTATATAGTATGCTCGATTTCAATGTGTTGTCCGTATATATCCACAACGATATATTTCTGTACTTGCACGGTCGTTGAGCTGTTACAGGGCGAGAGAGAGAGAGGGGGAGAGAGTGAGAGAGAGAGAGAGAGAGAGAGAGAGAGAGAGAGAGAGAGAGAGAGAGAGAGAGAGAGAGAGAGAGAGAGAGAGAGAGAGAGAGAGAGAGAGAGAGAGAGAGAGAGAGAGAGAGAGAGAGTGAGAGAGAGAGAGAGAGAGAGAGAGAGAGAGAGAGAGAGAGAGAGAGAGAGAGAGAGAGAGAGAGAGAGAGAGAGAGAGAGAGAGAGAGAGAGAGAGAGAGAGAGAGAGAGAGAGAGAGAGTGAGAGAGAGAGAGAGAGAGAGAGAGAGAGAGAGAAACAGAGAGAGCTGTGCATGGTATATTTGGAATTTGCACGGGGGCTACGTGCGTCATGTACATAAACCCTCGTGTATCGTAATACGAGAGTGAAGTAATATTGCACAGAACAGCTTGCATCTATATATACTTATCTATATCTATATAACTCCAATGTATACTGGAAAACGTGATCCCTCGACTGTCTGTACGTAGGCTATGTATATATGTCTATATATATGTATGTAACCAAAGGTATGTGTGTGCTCGAAATAGCGGAGCTCTCTCAGCCTCTGCTGGTTGCGGATAATTCAGGCAATCAGCGTAATGTTGCGGCGCTGAGGACCCTCCAGTTTCCCGCGCTATACATAGAACACACAGCAGCTCTATGTACATATATATATATAGTATATATAGTATATGTACTTGGTAACATTGGTACCTACGTGTACTCTGGGCACACGGTTGCCGTTGGAGAACGTCCTGAGTTAGCTACCCAAGCAACCACGAGGTACCCTCTTCTGTGATGCACGTCGACTTGGCTATGGAACGTTCCGTCTGAACAGAATGTCTAACTATGCTGTATATATATGTATATATATATATAAGCCACCCCTGAAGCGTACTGTTTCATGCTGTACTTGAGGAAAATGTTGATACACGTAAACACGCATACCCACTGGTTAAACTTGCAGAGTTTGCACGCCCGAGGTACACGATAATTAATTGTTTAACTTATGTTGCGAGCTCAAAGACTGCAAGTGCAGAAACGCTGTTAGTTATTAAGTTTTGGGGATGATGAAGTTTACTGAAGGACGAGGATGTATGCGTATGAAAATATTTTTGTTGAGATGATACGAAATTAGAGAACGAAATTTTTTGTAAAGGTGAAAAGATTCTGGCGATGAAGTGCGCGAATGAACGTCATGGAAAAGCGATCATATTTGGCCATTTGAAGCTTCGAATGATCGGAGATGTCGATCGATTTCTTCATTCGGGGTTTGAATGAATCGATGAGCCAGCAGAGATAATTCAAATGTTTGTGGAGCTTCGGCAGTCTACATAATCCATTTGTATTCTTCGTTTATCGGTCGTTTGGATATTTTGGTGACTGCTGCGCATTTCATAGTTCAATTAATCCATCCATTCTTCAGAATTTACAGATTCCTTTCAGCCTTTCATTCTTGCCAGGGACACAACTCATTGGTGCATGATCGTGAGTCTCTGTGTCTTTCCCTCGTACTCAAGGGGCGGAGAAGAGGGTGCGCCAGTTTCTCAATTTCAACGGCTCCCTATCGTAAGAAAAGGACGAAGGAGTGTGGCAACAGATTCTTCGAAGTTCTCCCAAAAACTTGTGCCTCTTCTCCCGCGTTGCTAATTTACGTGGCCAAGAATTGAGAGAAACAACTGCTTGATGCTGATAGCTTCAGTCTTCGTGGATGCCATGCGATGAAGAGCGTCCATGATGGGCCGGGGGGGTGATCAAGGACACTCGGGGACGATCATGGTCTTTTCCAAAGCTTCGAGTGTCCCGGGAATCCAAACCCCCGGGAAAGACCCTCGCTTTTCTTCGTCCTCTCACTTCTTCATTCGCAAGCTCTCTCTCTCTCTCTGCCGGAAGCAGCTTGGAATACTACGATGGAAGAACAAACTGGTGGGTCTCCATTTTCCATCCTCCTCTATCCCAACTCTCATTCGTTCAGTTTCACTCGTCTTCTTTTTTTTTTTTTTTTTTGATGAAAAAAAGAGGCACAGAAGTGCGCCAGAAGGTAGTTGACGACTTTTCGCAAGGCGAATGGGTGGACGCGAGTAGCGCGAAACGGGCAAGCTCTCCCTTTTCAAAAGACTCAAAATTACTTTCTGGATAAGCTGGATTAGGCTCGCTCTTCGTGCCTCGCCCCAGATTACGACCCCGTGAGATGACACTCGCCTCTACGACTTGATATGTTATACGCCCTTATTACACATTACAGGACCACGTAAATGCAACGTGGAGGCTGCAGATGAGTTGCTTTTTTTTTCTACTTTCCAAACTCCAAATAATTTTTGCGCGCAAAATTTCTGAATGAGTCCGAAAACGATTAAATTATTAGCACATTCGCACGAAAATCTAACACTTTTTTTAAATCATCACGACCCTGGCCATTTTAAATCATCACGAGCCCATTCAACAAGAGGAGGGAATGAATTAAATGTCATGGTCGCAGATAGCCTTGAGTCACAGTTGCCCAATGATTTTCGTAGGTCTGGCAACCCTCGCAACTTTAAGAGGGATGTTTTTGTCGAGGCGTGTTCGACGCTATCCTTTAAACAGCTTTTTGTGTCTCCTCATCCTCACTGAAAAGCTTCGCTTCTCTCGTACTTTTTTTTTGTTTCTATCTTGGTCGCTCAGCCTCAGCTACTGTGGCATTCTGCGCTATACATCATCGTCCAACCTCCATACAGATTCCTTTCTCACCCTCTCTTGTCTTTCTCGCTCCTTTGGCATCTCTTGGATCCACACGGGTGCGCAACTACCATCTCCGGACCTCCTCCGCAACACTTTCACCCCCACCCCCCACCTCCGCAGAGTCCCTCAGCTCCTTCCTCAGTAGGGACTTGGCTAGGTGAAACGCGGAGGGTGAAACCAAGGAGACGAGATTAGAACGGTAGGATCCCACCCTCTTTTGCGTTCCACGTCTGCCTCGCTGTCCTTCCTTCTCAACTCGTTTTCATTCCTTCCTTCTCTGTCATTCTCACGCTCGTTCTTTTCCACCCTCTCTCTCTCTCTCTCTCTCTCTCTCACTTTTCACCACCCACAAGAACGAGAGCTCTTTTTTTTTCTCTTTTCCTCGCTCTCATTCTCGGACTTTCTGCGAGTCGGAGATTTCCACTTGGGATTTACTCGCGCCCTTTTTCCTTTACCCACTACGTTCTTTGGGCAATTCTATATACGTATATATATACATATATATATATATATATATATATATATATATATATATTTTACTATCTCGGCCTGTGCACGTACTCCACTTGCTATACTTTTTCTGTGTGTGTTTATATATCACTGAGGCCCTGAGCAATTTTGAAACAATGGCGTAGCTTGAAATGGGACAAAATGGCCGTCGCGAAAAACGTATAGAGTAGACGTATCGATATTGATGAAATGTTTATGATAAATTAAAGATTCTTGCCGATAAGAACTCAAACGGATTTTATCTCTAGATAAGTCTGAATGGTAACTATGAATGTAGTTGCGGTAAGATGAATGAATAGTAATGATTTCGAGTCTATGCAGCTGCTTTACATTCGGGAGGATTGTGGCTTATGGCCAGGACCTTAGCTATTATTTTTGGGAGCGAGGAAATTCCCCTCATATTTCTAATATAAAATGAACGATGCTAGATTGAGTTTGAGAGGAGAAAAATTGAGTTTTTGTCATTAAAAAAAAAGAACAATCACGACAAGGTATATATATAATGAAAAGATGTATGGAATAAAAATTTACGGCATTCACGCAGTCGTACAGTTGGTGGGATCGATTGAAGTATTCGAGTATGCTCTGAATATAGCCACAAATATACATGCTCTCTCAATCGGACAGACTTTTTCGACAATATTTTTTGCTTAATTGAGCAAACGGGCCAATAAATTTCGCTTGAATTATCATCGAATATCCCGAGAGCCTCGTTCGACAGTGGTAAAAATAGCTGAAAAACTGTCCAAACTGTTCTCTCATCCATTATTTACATCGTTTAACGGATTTTAGTACTCGCAGGGAGAGGCTGGAGAGCTCTTGTGGTCTTCGTGCCCCTCATGTGTATGTATTATATGTATGTAGGTGTGTGCGTGTGTGCGTGTGGGTGGATGGGTGACGGGGGTGGGGGTGGGGGTGTGTTGAGCGTATGAGGGATGCTCGCAGGTACATTTTAGCCTGGTAAATCGGTGTGTATGGTCGAGTGCTCTGGCGCTCGATTTCGCGAGACAGTCAAAGTACTGAAATTGAGTTTGTATGAAAAAAAAAACATATATACATATATATATATATATGTATCCCACTAATATTGCTAGATATAGTATACATACATAGTACAGGTTTTATATACCATCAATATATAATGTACTTGACCAAAACGATGCCACCATATATAAATGTATATATGTATGTGAATATACATATATATATATGTAGTCGGATTACGCACTGCGACCCATAGCTTCCATATACAGCATGATACGAAACGTATATACGAATGGACCAACGAATTTACGATTTCATCGAATTTCCTCGTTTAATCGTCGGTGCTCGGCTGGATTATGGTCAAGTCCCCGGGCACGGAACTTCCGGCTTCATATCAAATCCCGTTCCGCAAACATGGCATCCTTGGCATGAAAAATTGTCAAAATTTTCGTTTCATTCGATTTTTCAAAAATAAATATAGAAAATGAATAACTTAGAGTTGTACGAAATAGTTCGTGTATAAAGTTCATTGAGAATTTAATAATAGTGACAAGAATAATGCTAACAAATCTTTATTTATTTAACTTACTAAATAATATGATATTGGTTAAAAAAAAAAAAATACACGTGTACCTAATTGCTCGTGGTATCGTGACATTGATAGAGGATAATTTTTGTCTTATTTTTTGTTTCAATTCTGACTAGCGGAATGTTTTTTTGCACTTATATACATATATATATATATATATATATGTATAATAGACGAGAGTTTTGGGGCTGCGAAAGTTTCGTAGACTTGAGAGATAACCGGTAAGATTATGGTGACTAGACGTGCTGGCACGTATTTCGGCGATGTCGTCGTCCTGGCAAGACGCGTACGAAGCATATACGGTTTATGTGTAAGTGAAATCGGTATGAGTCCGTCGCCATTCTATTGTTTTGTCGCATGGCCGCTGTCGTTCCAGGCGCGCGCGCGAGGGAGAACTACATGTGTTATCAGCCAGCGTAATCAGCCAGCTCTGTACATAAGGTACAAGTGCGTGGTGGGTCGAGGGCAGAGACCCTTCGACCGTATATTCCAGCACGTATTTTGCGAAACTTTTCCGAATCAAAATAAAGACATTAATTTTTTTTAAATCGACAAATATTTAAAAAATCATAAACCATATTTCGAAACTTCAATGATTCATACTTTAATGATTTATCCTTATATAATGATATCAATGATTTATCCTTATATAATTAAAAGAACTCGTGTCATTGGCGTTGAAAAAGTATCCATTGCACTTTTTTCTACGATTAGTAAAAAAAAATCGATCATCAGCCAGCGTAATCAGCCAGCTCTATACATAAGGTACAAGTGCGTGGTGGGTCGAGGGCAGAAGCCCTTCGACCATATATTCGAGCACGTATTTTGCGAAACTTTTCCGAATCAAAATAAAGACATCAATTTTTTTTAAATCGACAAATATTTAAAAAATCATAAACCATATTTCGAATCTTTAATGATTCATACTTTATCCTTGTATAATTAAAAGCACTCGTGTCATTGGCGTTGAAAAAGTATCCATTGCACTTTTTTCTACGATTAGTAAAAAAAAATCGATCATCAGCCAGCGTAATCAGCCAGCTCTATACATAAGGTACAAGTGCGTGGTGGGTCGAGGGCAGAAGCCCTTCGACAATATATTCGAGCACGTATTTTGCGAAACTTTTCCGAATCAAAATAAAGACATCAATTTTTTTTAAATCGACAAATATTTAAAAAATCATAAACCATATTTCGAATCTTCAATGATTCATACTTTATCCTTGTATAATTAAAAGCACTCGTGTCATTGGCGTTGAAAAAGTATCCATTGCACTTTTTTCTACGATTAGTAAAAAAAAATCGATCATCAGCCAGCGTAATCAGGCAGCTCTATACATAAGGTACAAGTGCGTGGTGGGTCGAGGGCAGAGGCCCTTCGACCATATATTCGAGCACGTATTTTGCGAAACTTTTCCGAATCAAAATAAAGACATTAATTTTTTTTAAATCGACAAATATTTAAAAAATCATAAACCATATTTTGAATCTTCAATGATTCATACTTTATCCTTTTAACATTAAAAGCACTCGTGTCATTGGCGTTGAAAAAGTATCCATTGCACTTTTTTCTACGATTAGTAAAAAAAAATCGATCATCAGCCAGCGTAATCAGGCAGCTCTATACATAAGGTACAAGTGCGTGGTGGGTCGAGGGCAGAGGCCCTTCGACCATATATTCGAGCACGTATTTTGCGAAACTTTTCCGAATCAAAATAAAGACATTAATTTTTTTTAAATCGACAAATATTTAAAAAATCATAAACCATATTTTGAATCTTCAATGATTCATACTTTATCCTTTTAACATTAAAAGCACTCGTGTCATTGGCGTTGAAAAAGTATCCATTGCACTTTTTTCTACGATTAGTAAAAAAAAATCGATCATCAGCCAGCGTAATCAGGCAGCTCTATACATAAGGTACAAGTGCGTGGTGGGTCGAGGGCAGAGGCCCTTCGACAATATATTCGAGCACGTATTTTGCGAAACTTTTCCGAATCAAAATAAAGACATTAATTTTTTTTAAATCGACAAAAATCGGTATTTCAAATGACCATAAATAGCATTTTAAAATGCCATTTGCTAAACAAAAACTTTTGCAAAACTCAAAAAGTTTCCTGAAATGTCAAAAAAGTGTTTTATTAAAACTATATGTCAAAAGGTCACATGAGGTCGGGGGGGGGGGGTGTGGTGGTGCTTGCGTCAAATAGATGTGTGCAGTACTATCGTACATGTTGTTTTACATGTACGGACGTATGTACAAACTGTGGAATGGACGGAAACGTGGAGAAGAGAGAGAGAGAGAGAGAGAGAGAGAGAGAGAGAGAGAGAAGGAAGTTCGTGGGGGCGATAGCGATATAGAAGAAGAGAGCGAAGGGTGGTGAGAGGCTGGCGGAAGCTGAGAGGAAAGGAGATGGAGAGGAGTTGCCCTCCGATTGGTCCATACGCCACGGGACCCCAACCTCTCCGGGCACGCACGTAACGCGGCCAGATCGATACGCACACTGCCCAAGCCAAGCTTCCTCTCTTTCTCTCTCTCTCTCTCTTTCTCTCTCATGCTCTCCTCCATCATTCTCTCTCGATGTATGCTTTCTCTCTCTCTCTCTTTTTTTTTTTCGAAATTTTCCTCCGTAATTCTCCGATGCTTGAACATTATTTTAAGGTCAACATTTTTCATCCACCATTTCGTTTTCTTCGGAGAGAGCTATATATCGTTATTTCGTTGAGTTAATTGATTCAATTCGGATGGTCATTTGCCTATTGAATATTTTCTATTCATTATACTCTGATATTAAAGATTTTTCATTCTAACGGATGAAGACGTAAAAATGTTCGTTTCCTGGAGCTGTCCAGATTTTTCATGATCCGCGAGACTCTCATGGGGATCTCGTGAGACATGTATAAGTCCAGAGCACAAAGAGTCGCCAGGATATCTATCACTCTAAAGACGGGGGAAAGCGTCAAAAACGATTTTTCACGACGTCCATCGCGAGAGGACTGTCCCTCGAAGGCTGGAGACGAGTCCGAAAAAAAAGTAATCCAATTGAGCGAACGAAATCTCTTTGACAATGGCGACGAAGTATATAGAGAGCCTGAATATATATATATATATACGTATATACGTACGGGAGGAGGGGGGGTTGGACGATTATATCGTTTAATAGTCGTAAAGGCCTAACGAGAACTGAAGAAAAGAGAAAGAGAGCGAGCGATACGATAAAGAAAGAAAAAAAAAATGAACGGGAAAATCGAAATAGTAAAATGGAATTAACACAGAGCGCCCGGTCTAGTTGAGCCCTTCCTCTGTCGGCTTTTGGTCAGCCAATAAAAACGATGAATGCGAACAATAAACTTCGATATTAGTAAGATACGAAAAAAAAAATGTTCAATTCATCTATTCCCTTCATCGTAAAACTCGCTTTGTTTTCGGATTATTAAACGCATTCTACTGGCTGACTTACCAAAAGATTTTTCTCATCACACACACAGTATGACCACAATCTTCCCGCATTTTCACAGTCAAATGTCACATTCATTCGCAGATTACCGGTTACTTAGTACAGATATATTCCATAGTCTGCAGGACAATGATTTCAATTGATACATTTAATACACGAGCTACTGCATGGATATCATTGTCGAGGGTAAACAAGAGAAACTCTGAGAACGTTAAATTTATCATGAATGATCCGCTGGTCCATTCTCACAATTTTTCCAGTCCTTGCTCCAATCATAAAGTGGTCTTTGGCTTTTTGTATGTAATAATAATTATTCATAGTAGTATTAATGATAATTAACTTAATTAGTATACTTGCATTTCAGAATTACCGTACCAGGGATCGACTCCAAGTCATTTAACTTTTTGTAAAAATTTTAAACTGATTGGTAAAATTGCCAGTATTTTTTGACATTAACAGACAAGGACTGGCAGTACAAAGCCGATATTAGGAAAAATGAAATGCAATTCAACGCTGGGATAATTTTGATATGATCATCGAGTGTGTTATTGACCCGAGCGAACTTTGGGCCAATACTGGCACAGTTATGATTCGGTACTATCGACCCAAGTCTGAAAATAACTTACCCAAGGGATGACGAAGGAGAATAACAAGCACGGGAAAAACAGTGTCGCTTTTGTGCTCGCAATAATTTAACGTCACAAAGTTTCGGCAGGAAACAAATCAGAAGAGACAGCCAGTTCGAGAATTAATACGGATATATAGGAAAGAAAAATTATTTCTTCCCCAACGAACCTTCGATTGTACATTTTTTTGACATCCATTCCAACGGTATTTAAGGGCTCATAAAAGTGAACGTACGTTGTACTCGTTCACGGCCATTAAGAACTCAACCCTCGAGACCCTTTGGGATCCGAGTTCCGGGGAAGTGCCCATACATATCCGAAAAACGGTGACGAAGGAGACGAAGGAGAGCGATATGTGTATCTTGAAAAAAAGAAAAAAAAAAATACGCAAAATCCCTTAAAAAATCGAGGGCGAGAGCAGTTTCCGGAGGTTGCTTGTGCGTGCACCCCGAAGTGTAGAACAGGAAATGTGGATCTTGGTCGCGAAGTGGTGCATATGATTTCTCGCTCGTTTCATGCGAAGGGCGAGCATGAAGTGTACGATAAAATTGGGGGAAGGGATTGAAAAGTTTTGACTCATCCCACTTTGTAAAAAGTGAATATTTGGGCCCAGGGGGTTGAGAAAGCTCTGATTTATTCACGTATCGTCAGCGGGGTTCGGAAACTGATGTGCGATCGTGAACGAAACTAAAATTACACATTCTTGCAGAACTGATAACAATTATTGCAACAAATGATGAAAAATAAAATAAAATTTTGTACTGATCAAAATTTGGGGATGATTTAATTACATTGATAATCAAAATTCCATCTTTGTGAAATACAAAAGGAAGATATAAAATTGTTAATGATCTTTGACCCGTTAATCCGATACATACAGCGTACAATGCAAAGATCAGAAATTGGCAAAAAATTTACCTTACGACTTCGAGAATACGAAGTTCTAATATAAATAAAAAATGAACAAGGGAAAAAATAATAATGAAAAGTTTTGACTCATCCCACTTTGTAAAAAGTGAATATTTGGGCCCAGGGGGTTGAGAAAGCTCTGATTTATTCACGTATCGTCAGCGGGGTTCGGGAACTGATGTGCTATCGTGAACGAAACTAAAATTACACATTCTTGCAGAACTGATAACAATTATTGCAACAAATGATGAAAAGTAAAATAAAATTTTGTACTGATGAAAATTTGGGGATGATTTAATTACATTGATAATAAAAATTCCATCTTTGTGAAATACAAAAGGAAGATATAAAATTGTTAATGATCTTTGACCCGTTAATCCGATACATACAGCGTACAATGCAATGCAAAAATTTTGTACTGATGAAAATTTGGGGATGATTTAATTACATTGATAATAAAAATTCCATCTTTGTGAAATACAAAATGAAGATATAAAATTGTTAATGATCTTTGACCCGTTAATCCGATACATACAGCGTACAATGCAAAGATCAGAAATTGGCAAAAAATTTACCTTACGACTTCGAGAATACGAAGTTCTAATATAAATAAAAAATGAACAAGGGAAAAAATAATAATGAAAAGTTTTGACTCATCCCACTTTGTAAAAAGTGAATATTTGGGCCCAGGGGGTTGAGAAAGCTCTGATTTATTCACGTATCGTCAGCGGGGTTCGGAAACTGATGTGCGATCGTGAACGAAACTAAAATTACACATTCTTGCAGAACTGATAACAATTATTGCAACAAATGATGAAAAATAAAATAAAATTTTGTACTGATGAAAATTTGGGGATGATTTAATTACATTGATAATAAAAATTCCATCTTTGTGAAATACAAAATGAAGATATAAAATTGTTAATGATCTTTGACCCGTTAATCCGATACATACAGCGTACAATGCAATGCAAAAATTTTGTACTGATGAAAATTTGGGGATGATTTAATTACATTGATAATAAAAATTCCATCTTTGTGAAATACAAAATGAAGATATAAAATTGTTAATGATCTTTGACCCGTTAATCCGATACATACAGCGTACAATGCAAAGATCAGAAATTGGCAAAAAATTTACCTTACGACTTCGAGAATACGAAGTTCTAATAGAAATAAAAAATGAACAAGGGAAAAAATAATAATGAAAAAAAATAAAAAAATAAAAAACGAGGTTGGCAATACGGGGACACGGTTTTAAATAGGGAAAAAAAGATCGCTCTCGAAATTTGTCCACGTCATGGAGTCGATCGTGTCGTAATTTTTTTTAGACGACCGAAAGACGAACGAGAATGGCATAATTAGCATGAGAATAATGGGCGAGGCAGATTTCTTAATCAAACTTTTAAATGGGTTTTTCACAAGAGTTTTGTATGACGAGCGGAGGGGGAGGGAGGTTATAGGTCGATATAGTCTTGGTTGCTGGTCGAGAGATTGGTCGAGAATGAAAGGGGCGAAAATATGCCAATGGTGAGCTTTCTTGCGTCGCAATATATATATATATACGAAAAATGCTAATCGACTAATATTAGTGCCTTATCCAGCCGCTCGAAGGGCATCAAGCGAGACCATTGAAAGTGCCAACAAAACCGGAAGTTTTCTCTCTCTTTCTCATTCTCGAATATTGCTTCCGTCCTTGAATTAATTGATAATTATTATCGTCCCGAATTTGCATTCTGCATTGACGATAAGAAATAATCGATATCGCATAAAAGAATGAAGAGAAAAAAAGAGCAATGGACCAACAATACTGTTTTGCGACACAAACAGTATGAATATATTGATTTATCTCGTCGAAAAAATTCTCAATAAAATAAAAGGAATTATAGAAAAGAAAAATGATATTATGACAAACGATTAAATAATAATAATAGTAATGACGCAAAAAATTTTAAACACGTCGCGTAAGGGTGTAAAAATGGTAAATTGAATCTCGAAAGCATGTATATATCTGTATCATTCTCATTGGTCCCAAAAGATACATTTGGTTGCAGTTTTGCGGGACATTCATAGTTTGTCGAATGATGGGGTCGAAATGAAGGAATGTGAAGGGTCTGGGTCCCGCGGGCACGTTAATTTGTCGTATGAATAATAAACGTCATTTCTCTATATACATATATAGTATATGTGTGACCATTGCGAGCATCCCTCACAAAACAAGGGGTGAGATAGAGGGGGGGTGGGGGGAGGGATACATACGGTCACGCTATAATTCGCTTGTCATTCGATTCTCCACGCTTCGTCTGTCTGTCTATCTGCCCGGGCAACTACGAGAGAGTCTCTGTATCCCTCTAGGCTGGCGAACGAGCCAGCAAATGAAAAGCTCCACGAGCAGTATAGCAGTAACAGCAGCATATAGCAACCCCTTTTGGGCTTTCGCGATTTTCCCAATTCGATGGAAATACGTTTTCGACCCACACGAAATTACAACGATAAATGGTATCTGTAACGTCCAAACGAAATTATCGTGCGTATATTTTACTGCTCACGTTGTCAAAGACGATAGTCAATTGGTCAATTTTCATCCTTGACCGATAACCGCTATCATGAAATTTTGGGTATCTGGATATTCGTATCAATATATATTTATATATCATATATATAAGTATATATAATATTTATATAAATAATTTTTATAATAATAATATTTAATAAATTATTTATATGAAGAATTTTCTTTTATATAATATAATATATTTATTGGGTCACAGCGTGAATTTTTCCAGTCACAGAAAAAATTCCCATCACGAGTTCTGAGTCCTTCAGAAAGCCCCATACCCTCTGACAGTCGCAGTTTACAGGACCAAAAAGTTGGCATAAAAAATTTGCACAGAACGAAGTCGACACGGCTGGCAAATCATTAACGTCATCATCAGCCATATGTATACGTGTATGGGGCACACCAAGCGAAACTCACACTTTTTATTTATTAAAAATTTGAATTTTTAATATATTTTTCATTTTATTATTTCAAATTATAAGAAACTCTGGGCTGATTTTTTAATTGAACAAAAATCAGTGTGCTCGTTATAACCGAAGTTTTGAATGAAAGCTGTCAGTCGTTATCGATTGTTCCATAAATATTAACAATAAATTCTTCCTTCAAAATCAAATCTTTGAAATTCTCCCTTCGTTACATATTTTCAAATTTTTCGTTGTCACATCTAACGATGGATCTTAATTTCCAAAGAACAATAAGGATGGGAATAATGCCCATATTATTCAGAAATTCATGCTTTCTCTGCAATGCAAATTGTGCCTTAGATATGAAATACCAATAAAAATGATGAAAGAAATTATAAATTTGAAAAGGGTGACAATGTTAAATCAAAAATCTAGTAGCTAATGACTGCATTATTTTCTATCAAGCTCAGCATTGGCGTCGAATCTTTTTTGAGTTTTGTTATAACATTTATATATGACAAAAAATCAGTTACGAAAGTCACGACTTTGTTGACTTGCCCTGGAAGGCCCCATACATCCATTTTTAGTGGTGTGCATGAGTATATATATATATATATATCTGTATATATATATATATGTATATATATATATATACGAGGAGGAGAGGGAGAGGATTGCACGCTGGGCGCCTCAGCGAATTTCAATTTGATTGAAATTCGGTTCCCGTGTACCGAATTTCTACCGGATTCCCATACATTCTCACTGTGCGCTGCTTGATCCCCCACACGCATACCCACGAGGAATACCCGTGTATCCTGCAGGCCACCAGAGCGAAAGTAGAGGCGAATGCTAGAAATTCGTTAATTCTTGATGGACCACGGCTATATATATATATATATAGCCGTGGTCCATCAAGCATTTATATATATATATATATATATATATATATATATATATAGAGAGAGAGAGATGAGTGAAGATACAGAACAGATTGGAGTGCATGTGACCCGTACGAATCCATGACAACTGTGGTAAACTCTTTATCTATACTGAAAATTTTCTAGTCTCATAAAAAACAATTTTTTTTCAAAGCGTCCATGAGACGATTTTTTTTTTTTTTTTTTTCAATGAATTTTTTTCACCAGGCAATTACTCGAAATTTTTCTCTGCTAAATGAAATTAGAAATTTTCTCATTCATGACGAAAAATTCAATCCGTATGACCGCATTCACGCTGCTCGTGGCTCAAACGGTTCGATTACAGTGAGAATTGGCCATGATATCTGGGGAAAATATGAAATAAAACAAGTAGTGGTCTGTAGATTATGAAAATATAGAAATTATCAATGCTGCAACTTTATACATCCAGTCTTGGTTTTGTTGCTAAAGTATCGAGGATATTGCGTAAGTACACATATGAACGCAGTACGCATCGTAAGATGTTGCCATATTGTGTATTTTACATATATATATATATATGTATGTATATATGTGTATATATATACATATATATGTATATATATGTAACAGCCAAGAAGCCGCGAGAAAAGAATAATATTTTCGTCACGAGACGCTGCAGGCGTCGCCAGACGTAGCTGACACATAGATACATATACATATGTATATAGTATATACATGTATACAATATTTCGTCGCTTGGTCGCAGCCTCGGAATACCATTAGCCGGATAATGGTACGGCAATTAACGGTGTGGCGTGCATAAATCTTCGTGTGAAAGGAACAGGATGCCCCGTATTTAAATAAATAAGTGGCGTGCATTGTCCTCCACCTCTCCCCACCCTAAAAAGTCCACAGAGAGGAGAGTGTCGCGGGGCAAGAAGCGCAGAAGCTCTCTCGGACAGGCGTCATATCGTCTCCTCGTACACGACGATGTATGCTCGCCCCCGAGATGTCGTCTTTTCTCAGGTTAATTTTTTTTTTTTTTTTTTTTCTCCTATATACATATATATATATATATATATATATATGATGGTGCTGCTGCTTCCGTTGCCATCACGTACACATCAGTCAAAAAAGAGTGAAAAAAAATGCTAATCAATCCTCCGAGAGATACGAGAGGGAATTTTCTAGGTGGATATATATATATATATGTACATATATGTGTGCGTTTGTGTTGTCAAAAAGTACGAGAGGATGTGATGACGACTAAGACGAGCCTGGACGATAATTTAAGCAGACTATGTGACATATATCTTGAAAAAAAAATGTTCAAAAGAAGAGAAAAAAAAGAAATTTCTCATCTTGTGTAAAACGAGGACAAATTTCTCGTCAGAAGGGAAAAAAATGCACGGGCGGTAAGTGTGTGACGAACATTCGATGACTCCAGGTGAATTTCAGAAATTGAAATTCTGGTAATATTTGTTTTTTTTTTTTTTTTAACTAGTGAATTCAAAATAGGTAAAAGTGGGTAAAAATATTATTTCGAATTTCTAATAAATAGAATATACAGTGACACCATTCATAATTACGTGACAATGAAATGATAATTAATTAATCAATAATAAACGAATAATTATTATTCAATAACAATAAGATTTTTTTTAAATTCTTTTTTCCATACAGTCAATATATATAGAGTCCTGCTGGTGCCCAAAAGTCATAGAAATCAGCGATTGTGCTATATGTACGAAATAAGTGAATTGAAAAAAATAAAATATCACACACTGTCGAAGCATACTTTTGGCATTATTGTTTTTCGGTCTGTCGCATTATTTTTCGTTTCACCCTCGGGATTCTTGACTCATCTCTGTCCATGGATATCTCGTTCATATATATATATATACATATATAGATATATTTATATACTATATACTATATATATATACTATATATATATACTATATATACTATATATGTATATACATTGACTCCATAACCACAGTGAAGCGCTGAGAGTGACGCGTGGCTGCACACAGAGCACATATCCTCGACGGTGGCCACATCCTCGCGCATCGTCAACCCTCCCGGACGGACGAGAGAGAGGGAGGGAGAGAACCGTCCAAAGTTGGCGTGTGTAACATGCCAGGCAGGGGTTGCGTTACGTTGCGTCGCGACGCCCGTATATATGTAGACTCGTCGCGGGGTCGATGTGTGTGCAATCTATCGAAAGATATTCATGGGGTTGATGCCGGACGACGCGTTCGCCCCCAAACGCCAACTATGCTCTCTTTCTTCTCTCTCTCTCTCTCTCTCTTTTCCTCTCTTTCTCTCTCTCTCTGGCTGTTCTCCTCTCGGCCCCCATCAACCATAACCGTCGCGTCACGAATGTCTTATTGATTACACACCCTCTCCCTCGATATATATATACATATATATAAATATATATAATACATATATATATACATATATATAAATAAGCCGTGTAACGATAAAGGCCAATGTGAACGAGCAGCGATGACGATCGACAACCCTCAAGAATTATTTTTTGTCTTTCTCTCTTAATTCTACGATCATCTCCAAAAAACTCTCGAGACATCGAAAGTCAAAGGCCGGAAATGCTCAATATTTATGGATACGAAAAAATAAAACCAAACGGTAAATATAAATTAAAATGATTTTTATCCGAAATAATTTTTTTACGTATTTATACGATGTAGGATTCATAGTAAATTAATAATTTGTTGAAATAATTTAAAACAGTTGATCAAGAATGTATTACGAATGAATCAAAAATTTATTATACTTTTTTTTTTTCTTTTATTATTCGTAGATTTTTTTTTTTTAACGACCGATGGGTGAAATGTCAGGATATCACGTTTTATGTACCCTTTGACGTTCGTTTATATATATATATAGTCACTATCTCTGTGCAGTTTCCGCTAAGCATGATGGTTTTTTTTTTCTCTACACCGGGTAAACTTCCATTTATCAGGATTTTCGAAGCTTGACCGATGGACCAAGCATATTTTTTATATCGCTCGTTTTCGGATTCTCGTTCGCGACAGAACGCAGAGAGACGGATTTACTCTAAATCCATCGTTAAGCGTCCACCATTTTATATTCCATACTTTCCCTATAACCCGACCCTTTTCTTGTTCAATCCGAGGATTTTTGTACACTTTGCGTGTGAAAAGTATTACGCCGATATTATGGTTGTGAATGAGGATTTCGTTCTCGTTTTTTTTTTCGTTATTTTGTAACCCAAGGATAAAAAATTGTTTATGCATAAAAAAGTACAAAGTGATTGAGGAAAATATAACTGATTAATGCGATTAATGATTAATAATAAAAGCATAGTGATAATTTATCAAACTATACTAATTTTTTTTTTAGTTTTGTTATTGTTGAGCTTTATTATTAATAATGGAATTTTTTTTTTTTTCATTTTCATGTAAACGTCAAATGATTAATTTATGTCCATTGTGTTACTGACATATATACAAATATCCGGAAACTGCTAATCGGCAATCAATGATAATGGTCAACCAAATCTCCTCAATCGTCATTGTCATCGTCATAATCATTATCATCATCGTCATCGTTATCTCGCCTCATCATCGTGTACCATCGATCGTAACAATAATCGTTATCTCCGTCCTGCATCGTCACCTCCACACATTCTAACCGTAACAGTTATCTTTACATTCGAGAACTCTGAGAGCAGACGATATATGTATGTGTATCCTCACATAGGGGGCAGCAAACGAGAATCTTGACATCATGTAGTTTCTCTCTCTCTCTCATCCCTCCCTTTCTGTCTCCCTCTCTATGGATCCATCTCTCTCTCTCTCTCCCTTTTTTCAAAAATATCAACATTTGTTATAAATGATAAATGATTCATAATTTAAAACAAATATTAATTAATTGTTATAAAAGAATGATAATTCAATAAATTCAATACATCGATGGAAATAATGTTACAATAAAATAGTAAAAAATTATGAATAATTAAAATCGTTCTTTAATGTCTATCGATGATGTCAGCATTATTAATCATACTAATGAACGTTATCGAAGAATAACAATTTTCAAAAAATATCAACATTCGTTATAAATGATAAATGATTCATAATTTAAAACAAATATTAATTAATTGTTATAAAATAATAATAATTTCAGATGATTATTTTGTATGATGAAAAAGTTACAATTTTCGATTGTCCAAAATGATTTATTATTAAATAAATATTTTTTTTAATCCTGCATTTTTTCTCCATATATTCTTCTTATTTGTCAGTGGCGACGATTTACAGACGAGAAGGTGGTAAACGTTGCCTACAATCGACTCACATCGAGCCAGGCATTCAATATAAGACTCGCGTCTCATTGTGACCCACTTGACTTCGTTATTCGGTCGTCTCAGTATGTATGATACAGAGAAAGGTGGAGAAAGAGACGAGGAATGAGAACAGGCAGAGAGAGAGAGAGAGAGAGAGAGAGAGAGATGGGGAGAGAAAAAGGTTGGACAGGATAACGATGTGAATGAAAGAAGCAGAAAAACCTGAAAGAACTCCATTGTCCTTTTTTTTTCGTAACCGAACATTCTTTGTTCGGTTAATTATTCGTTTTGTCGCTTAAACAGCCACGAGATTTCTCAAACGGGTGCTCTTTTCTCTCGACACCCCAGGGTGTCGCGAGATTACGAACTGTGGCGATATATGAAGGGAGGAATGAGAAAGAGAGAGAGAAAGAGCAGAGGAGAATAGAAATAAAAGAGAGAGAGAGAGATTGCTCGCTCTCTGTACGATTGTATTTCGTTGTTTCCTCTTGTTGAGCGATTTAATATCATTGGGGTAGGTTACGATCGACTCTCTATAGTCGACTTAGTCTTTCCATTGCGGGCCTAATATAGGATAGTACATAGCTTTGAAATTCGACGGCTGTTGATATATATATATATGTATATATGTATATATGTATATATGTATATATGTATATATATATATATGTATGTATATACAGTGATATAATGAAGTACATGTCGATAAAACCCCCTGCTATGGGAGCCCCGATAACTCGATCGCGAGTTAACAAAGCGAAACGAGAGAGGAAACCAAGCAAGCAAACGATACAAGCACATGCACATATATGTATATATATATATATATACATGCACACGGATGAGTAAAGGAAATAGAGTTAAGGGAATGAAGTGATTATAATAATACTTTTATGAAAATTGTTTGAGCTATTTAAGGGTGAACGTATGCTCAGACTGGTGCCAATAACTGCTTAGAGGGGTGATCAAACGAACTGATGAAAATAAGTATCGGTGAAAAAAAAAAATATATATATATATATTTAATTAAAAAAAGATCTTATATCTTCTTTGAACTCCAACGAGAATATCGTCGTCTTGATTAAGTTTGTGATAAGACGATCTCACCTCGAGATAATAGCCTCCTTTGAATGACAAAAATTCAATTTGACTTTATTAATATTATATTCCTGCCTGCTTATATAATATCACATTTATATAAATCTCACAGATTGCCTAATAGAAAGACTCAAAGAAAGAAAGTAGGACGGAATGAAAATACGGAAATTTGAAGAAAAAAAAAGAAGCTGTAAAAAAACGAATCTAGAATATGTATATCGAGTATATATATATATATATATCATTGGATATATCTATAGGGGATGATTTTGGGGGGTTTATATGCTCTGCGAGCAGAGTGAGAAAGCTCCCGTGACGACGAAGAAATTCTCTCCCTCTCTCTATCTCTCTCTCTCGGTATCCTCATCGTCGCTCTGCTAATCCAACGCATATAGTTTATACGTCATTAAACCGAGGGGCCTTCGAGAAAGGGGGGGGGGGGGGGGGTGGGTGGGTGTTATTTGGACGTTGAGATGGAGGGGGTGGCGCGCGAGGAATCCGCGGACGTCACGGCGTATATTGGCGCACGCTGTGCCCCCAGGGCGCCTTTTAAGTGTGGGCATGTGTGTGTGTGTGTGGCTGTGTCTATATATAGGTATGTGTAGGGTGAAAGGGTCGTTGCAACCCTCCCGGTCCCTGTCACGTCGAATCATCCCCCATCCCCATGGAGATATGACAGTCGAGTTCCACTGCCTCGTGTCTAGCGTGATGGCCGAGACTTCCTCGCCCCTCACGACGAAATCGAGATTAAATGCCTCGAGAATGCTGAGACAGAATAGGAAGTAAAAGAATGAAAAAGAGAAAGCGAGAAAGAGCGGCGGGGAGGGTGAAGGGAGAGAAAAAGAAAAGCTTCTGGATCCTTTGAACGATATCTTCGGATTCACAAGAGTCAAATAACTACCTTGAGCATTTTCGATATGAGGAAAGTCGCCCTCGTCATATTACGCCGTTCCATATATATATATATATATATATATACATCCAGTTGTTATTTTGGTAACAAAAATGTGTTTAATGATTTTTTAAATGATTTCTTATGAACGTACATTGATATCGATTTCAAATTATCAGAAAATTTTTATACTATTATATAATTATTAATTTGTTTAAATTTTCAAATTACGGATACCTACTATTGCTTGTCTGCCTTCACATTCATATCGTAGATTTAAGCGTGGTGGGGCAGTTGTAGATAGCAGTAGCGTTAGACGTACGGGCTTGGGGGAGGGGGCGGAAGGTGGTCGGTGGAGGTGATAAAGAGAAAAGGGGGCCGACAAGGGGTGGCAAGGAGGAAGCAAAGAAAGCTCCGTGCAAAGGGCATCATTCTAATTGCCCCGGACTTCCTTTCATCCCTTTTGTGTGATCCACCTCGGTTGGGAGGGGATGGGGCACTTTTCCTCTTTTCTACCCTTAGAGCTGAGGCGCGTTTCTCGTTGCCCTGCTTGGCGCATTCTCTCTCTCTCTCGCTCTCTCTCTCTCTCTCTCTACTAAGTCATTTCTGCGATTAATTTTTCCTTCCAATTTGCACGCGGCAGTAATTAAGAGGGGCAGAGAGGGGCGGAGAGAGTGGAGACGACGAGGACGCCTCGGTACATCATCCGAGACCGAGAGTCGCGCGGGAGAGTCTCTGAATCTCCAACCCTCTCACGGAGATTCAACGTTTCCTTTGAAACAATGGCGGACTCCCGGCTTGTGTATATTTACCGGTTTTTGGTGTGCGCGCTTATGGACAACGACGAGAGCAGAGAGAAAGAGAGAGAGAGAGAGGAGTGCGTGAACTATCTTCATTTCGGCATTGTTGCCAATTCTCTGTCACTTCCTATGATTTCATTTTTCATTCCATTTTTCAACTCATTTTTTTCAGCAACTCTTTTTTTTAAATCAAATTATTCATTCGGTAAGTTATATTCTTAATAAATTATTTCATACCAATTTTATTTTACAAACAATTATTTTCTCCGTCATTCGTGAGAAAAAAAAATTACGAACTTTTATGCAAAAAATCATTTGTGCCAAAGCTACGTTTGTGTGCATTAAACAAAAAAAAAAAGAATTCAATGTCCCCATGAAGCTACAGTGTGATTTTAGCAGGAGGGGGTAGACGAGGTAGTGAAATCACCGAGGTGGAAAAAAAAATGTCGGAAGACGAGTGAGAGAGAGAGAGAGAGAGAGAGAGAGAAAGAGAGAGAGAGGGAGAGTGGAGGGTGAGGTCATCGAAGAAAAGGGGTAAATCAACCCTCGCGCTAAAATGAGTGCGAGAGAGTGAAAATAACAAGAGATAAAGTAAAACGTGGGAAAGAGAGAAAGCAGAGATATATATATGCATAGTAAAAATGGTAAGAACGAGAGAGAGAGAGAGAACGAGCGAGAGAGAGAGAGAGAGAGAACGAGAGCACAGTGGCTTCCCTTCGAGGTGTTTAATAAAGATAATGCCCGAGATAGGGTGGTTTCAAGGGGGTGGATGAAGGGCACGGGTGAAGGGGTAGGTATGGAAGTCGCGGGAGGCTTAGGGGGTTTGGAAAAAGCGGCTGGCACGGAGAGATGCGGGGGGATACGTCGGGGGTCGAGACTTCGCTCATTCAGCCGCTCGCTCGTTCGTGAGTTCTTCCTCGTGAATGCCCTGAATGCCTTTCTGTGTGAGCACTTTCCCTCTTTCCTCACATCTATATACACGCATATATATATATAGAAAAATATATATATACTCCATCGGCTTCTACGGACCGAATTCATACGCGATGCTCATCACATATATCATTTAGCATTAAAAATAATTTTTATAAGAAAATAATACAACTCAAAACTACATACCGATATTTATTATTTTAAAAACTCGTAATTTACAATTCTTTATCATTAAAAAATACGCTTTTGATCATCATTTTTCCATTCGATAGATTCAAAAAACAATAATTATATCGTTTTTTCGAATAATGAAGTTGAATTTGGAACAAATTATTGTCTATTTATTTCATATATTGATCTCATATTTTTTTCAATGTAAATTATTTATAATTTTACACTTTTTAAAAATTATTTTCATTGATCATCAATATGTGATTTTTGCTTAAAACGATCCGTTTCTCTCCACGAGCAATAATCCCGAAGCTCACTCGTCAAACTCTCTGCAAGTTCTACGATGCCGAAAATCACTGTACGTATGTACCAGGCTGTGTTAAAGTCTGACTCTCTCATTGCTCTTCGCTGACTCTCGTCTCGATTCAATGTCTCTGTATATGTATGGGCTCTCGCGCTTCCCTTTAACTTCCGGTGTGCATCGAGACCCACAAGTCCGCGAGGAGAGCACGGCAATAATAGTTGCCACAATAGCAAGAGAGGTAGAGAGAGAGAGAGAGAGAGAGCTTGAAGCTTTTCAGGATGTTATATATACATCCTAGAGGAAAGGGGGCGCGCATTGGTGAGGGCAGAGCAGACAGCGAGAGGATGGATTCACCGAGAGAGGCAGCTCGTAAAATCTACGTTAAAACGGTAACATTGGTAGAGAATCTCCTGAAGGTTGTGGAAGAGAGACGGACGAGCGAGAGCGAGAGAGTGAGAAAGAGAAAGGGAGAGAGAGAGAGAGAGAGAGAGAGAGAGAGAGAGAGAGAGAGAGAGCGGGCTCATCAACTAATGGCCCGCACCGGAACCAAACTATATCAGCCTGTGTGAATTCAACTACAAGCTGACTGAGGTTGTAACAGTGCTATACCTTCAATCTGTACGCCATTTCTATACACGCTCCATGTACGATCCGGAATGAAATTTGGATGAAAAAAAAAACCACCATTGAAAATCATTTTCTAAATAAAAATAATTATAATGAATTATTCTGGTAAACGAGGATAATTTATAAGAAAAACTCTCGCTTATCGAGGATAAATGATTTTTTAAAATTTGTTTATCTACAATGGGCAAATTTGTGTGACAGAGATTCACCCCTATTTCCTCCCTCTCTTTTGGAATGGGACAGCAAACGGGCTCTTTTATCTCGTCACTCCTTTTTCTTCTGTCTTATTTTGTGTACACACATCTATACGGTATACTCGCTGCTCTTTGTTTCATTCTCTTTGACAATGCTTCTTGTTGCATTCAATATTTACAAAATGCCTTGCACTATAGTGGAGAAAAAAATTACCGAATGGAGTAAAATGTACGATGATTATTGAGTTTTTAATATTGTTGAGGCCTCGCGGTTGATTTTCGCATTGATCATCAAATGATTTCATCCACGAAACAAAATAATTTAACTGTTAACAAATCTTTTGTTAAGTATGGCGTAATAAATGTTGAGTTATTGTTACCAATCTTTAGATGAGCCAAATAAAATTTGTTTATTAGTACCAAACGATTTTATTAATTTATTTGAGCAAATTAAATGTTGACTGCACTAAAATTTGGTAATAATAAGTAAATATTTCGCCGTATGGAACAAACGATTTATTAACAACGACCAAACTCTTTATTCACAATTAGTTTATTTGCTCAACTTAAATTGACTTCTCAACTCCTCTATTCTCTTTATTTCAATCCCTCTCTATGTAGATAAGTATGTAGAAAATTATGATTAGTTATGTTTGCATGTATAATAATTATTGTCATCTTAAGAATTAAAAGGAATTATGTATCATTTATTTTTCGATATATAATTAATCAAATGAAAAATGTTATCCAGCAATTGGGAATATTAAAAAAAAAAAAAAAAAATTTACGACCATTCCTTTGTCATTTGATACTAAATTTTTTTTCATCCGAATAATTATTTTCACAATTATTTCACCGCAATATTCGTATTTCTAATGTCGTCGAATTCCGAGTCAATGCCAGCTAAATTCTTTTCTGTCTCTCAGTCCTATTTTCGCGTCATGCGCTCCACTCGAAGATACCGAGGGAGAAAAAAAAAGATGGTTTCGCGAAGCTTAATATGGCGCGAATACCTTCGGGGTGTCCTCGTGACAAGTTGATCCACCGTCGTTGATGGGACTTAACTCGTCTCTTCGTTGACACGATGAGAAACCTCGTTCTCTCTTTCTCCTCCTCCTCCTCCTCTTCTCTTTCCTCGTCTGTCGCCGCGGACTCCAAGGGTATTCGAATGAAAATGAAGGGTGAAGAGAAGCCCACAGAAGGGAGAAATGAGGAAATAATAAATGTGGAGTTATATCGTGTCTAATGACAAATGGACGAGAGGACAAGTCAGAAAGTATGAAGTTCGATTCTGATAATTCAAACGAAAAGCCATCACTTGGAATGATTTTAATAATTAAACAAATACGAAACATGAGGTAATAAATATTATATTAATATATTAACATGAGAAAAATTTTATTATTCAAATTAATTTTGTTCAAAATTATTTTTTCGTATCTTTATTTGAATTTTGCAAATTGGTAGTTTTTGACGGGCTCTATTGAGGATAGAAGCAAATATTTGCACATAAATCCGACCCTATGCCTCCACTCCATGAAGCTTCTGTAGAAAGCTACCCCGACGAACATTCGACGAACAGTCATGAATATTGATCATTTCCAACCGAGACGGAGAGACTACACCCCCTTATAACACACGGTGACGAAGGCGAATACGCAGCATCCCCTTTATGGAGTTGCTCTCTTCAATGTCGAAATATACGATCTTTGGGTCTGACCCTGAGACACTCGCAGTATCCTCGCGATGGAACAACGACAAATGTATTTTCCTATTTTATGTGTCTCTATCTTGAGGCGATCTAGTTATGCCAGGCACGATCCACTTGATAGGATTCTGTCCTCTCGCACTCAAGACCCCGAGGCTTGAGCTTTTGACATGCTGGCTGAGGAATATTACAATATCAATCTTGCAATTTGGCCCAATGCAGCGGACACATGGATCGCAGTATTCGAATTGAAAAATCGTTGAAAATATCAGAAAAATAAATTATTGACATTTTTAACGATTTTTCACTTGTTAGGATTCTGTCCTCTCGCACTCAAGACCCCGAGGCTTGAGCTTTCGACATGCTGGCTGAGGAATATTACAATATCAATCTTGCAATTTGGCTCAATGCAGCGGACACATGGATCGCAGTATTCGAATTGAAAAATGGTTAAAAATATCAGAAAAATAAATTATTGACATTTTTAACGATTTTTCCCTTGATAGGATTCTGTCCTCTCGCACTCAAGACCCCGAGGCTTGAGCTTTCGACATGCTGGCTGATTAATATTACAATATCAATCTTGCAATTTGGCTCAATGCAGCGGACACATGGATCGCAGTATTCGAATTGAAAAATCGTTGAAAATATCAGAAAAATAAATTATTGACATTTTTAACGATTTTTCACTTGTTAGGATTCTGTCCTCTCGCACTCAAGACCCCGAGGCTTGAGCTTTCGACATGCTGGCTGAGGAATATTACAATATCAATCTTGCAATTTGGTCCAATGCAGCTGACACATGGATCGCAGTATTCGAATTGAAAAATCGTTAAAAATATCAGAAAACTAAATTATTGACATTTGTATTCAGCTTTCCAAAAATTTGAAAATTATTTATCAAAATATTATTTGAAATAAAAAAAATTCACCAATTTTTTTCTGATCCGTTGCCCCACCTATTTTTGGTGAATATTAAAATACTTTTATTTCACTTTGATTATATTTTTGTTGTTGGCATATTCGGTATATATTTCCAACGTGTGAAAATACATCTCGGATCCAAAGGTTTGAAGAATATGGTTAAATTTCCAAGAGACTGCATCGTCGCCTTCCAAATTCTCCAGCAGAGCAGAATGTGTATATTATGCTGGATGTGCCTATATATATATATATATATATATATATCCGTGCATGTATGTATCGGCATGTACGGATAAAACGTACAATATCCTAACCTAGGCAGAGGCAGCACACGGTATGCCATATCAACCACACCAGAAATATCTGCATCCGCATGCCTACAGTGTCACCCCCTCACAGCCTTCTCTCGTCCCTTCATAAAACTCATTCGTTTTTTTTTTTTTTTTTTTTTTTTTCAATCTCTCTACTCTGGGCTTTTGCCTGTACCGGAGAGGCGTTTCCGGTATATCGATGCATCGGTCCCGTTTCTGGGCTCTACACGTGCGGCTCAGAACGAGAGAAGCTCGGCTCCGGAGACGGGCTTTGTTTCACGGATATGTACGGATGTACTCACCAACTTCCCCTCGACTCTCCTCGCCTTCCAGTATTTCTCTCGCAAGGGTGAATGAGGAAACCTCGTTCGGCTATACGACTGTCGAGACAGACGTACGCACTTTGATATAAATACATATATATATATATATGTATATATATATACATATATATATATATACAAATATATATGTATGAAATTTCAAATGTATCAAAAGTAATAATAAACCTAAAAAAAAACCTTTTTGACTCGTGATGGTTTCAAAATTACTTCAAATGTATAAAACTCAATCAGTGCCGAAGAAGAAAAGTTTCAACTGCTTGAAAATGGCACCTTCAATATTTTTCAATCGCTGAGATATCACAAATTGAATATTTGTTTATTTCGTTACCTTATCCAATCGAATATTTCCTGTTGAAACGCACCAAGTTTTCCTCGGAGAATAAAAAATGTCATATGAATACTCAGAAATAGGTA
Source organism: Dyspetes luteomarginatus (assembly GCA_963669185.1). NCBI lineage: Eukaryota > Metazoa > Arthropoda > Insecta > Hymenoptera > Ichneumonidae > Dyspetes > Dyspetes luteomarginatus. The sequence goes on along the minus strand of OY769909.1, from coordinate 15,743,018 downwards.
ATATTTGTACTTTTATTCGATCATTTTTTCATTGATCCTTTGATGTTACGAAAAAAAATCTGACAGAAAACTCGCTCTCTGCGATGAGTCGAAACGACGATTCTCTTTTTTTTTTCTACCCTACATGTGTGCTCGTATGTGGCCTGGAGTTTCGCGTGAATATATACATATATATATATATATATATAATGAAGGGAATATATATATATATATATATATATATGTGTGTGTATAAATAAAATAAAACGAAAAGTGGTAGAAAATAAAAGAGATGACTGCGAAAACAACCATCAGCGTGGAATGGGAAGATTTGAATGCGTGTGTTTGTGTGCTTGTGTGCAAGAGAGAGAGAGAAAGATGAATGAAAAATAATAATAAAAATCGAAGGTTTTTGCCAGAGCGGACTCGTTATTTATCGACGTTCCACTCACCTCGCACCTCCCAATTGCAGGCTCTTCTATGTTCTCCGCCGTTGCTTTTCCTCCACCGATGCCGCTCTCCCTGTCAGAGAAAGCATTATTTACGCGTTTCACGAGAGCGCCAAGCTATTATTAATTCGATTCGATGTAGAAACGCCATGCCTCAGTAGCACGAGCTCAAAATCTATAAAATGAAATATAGAAAATGATCGGTTGGGAAAATTGAAAATTAACCATTACAGACAGATTTAGACCATTACGGATGACATTACATTACAAATAAAAATGAAAAAAATCGAAAAAAGAACAATCAAAAATTGAAAAAGGATACGAGTTAAAAATTCAACATTTTAAATTGATACTTTCGTTGAAGATTATTTTAAAAGTTTAAATTACTTCGGTTTTTTTCGGAAGAAAAAAAATGATGAGATCCGGCTTCGAAAATTTAACCCGTCAAGTTTTTAAGGTCACTCGATGTCGAGTGCAATGGCCAAATTTCAAAATTAAAAGCAGCCGAGTTCACATTACCGAATAAAAATTAAAGAGGGTGCTACGATCTGGACAAAAATGGTACCTGGAAATTTTAAGGTTCTTGCTTTCGGATGTAGGGCTAAAAAAAAATGGTAATTCAAAAAGGTGGCCTAAAAATGTAGGATTTGAAGAGATTGAATCCCTGAAAAAATACAGAGTGAGATCTACCATTTTCTAAAACAATATTATCATTGTTATTATTATTATTAAGTATTTAATAGGGAGAGACTTGGAAATTGCTGTGAAAGGGCTGTAAAAGGGCTGTGAAAGGGCAATCTACGCGAGAAACAAATAACAGAGAGATCCTCTACTTAGTCGAAAACATATTCATTTAATAATGAGATATAGGAGAGACGTTGCATGGTGCAAACAGAAAGTGGAATCTCCATGTTCTCTCTGTACGTCGTCGTCGTCGGCATCCTCGCCGTCGTCGTCGTCGTCGTCGTCGTCATAGTCGTCGTCGTCGTCATCGACAGAGATTTCATTTCCTTTCCCTGGCTGGTAGTTCGATGGCTCTCGTAGAAGCCAGCAGAAACAGCATCAGGATCGATCTTTTCGCGCCCGTCCAGTCCTTTCGTTCGTTTCCCCTCGTTCTCGAAACTCTCTGCTCTTTTCCATTCATCGTACGATATCTACTATAGTGTGCCATATTATGACACATGCTCTCATTCTCACGCAGGAAATCTGTTTCGCAAAACAGTGAGTTCTGGACTTTAAATAAACAGGAAATTATAATCATCTTTATTTCAAGCCAGTAGTCGTGTACCTCGAGCAGCATGATTGCGAAAATATCTATTTCTTAGTCGAATATAAACGAATAATAATTAATCCCATATGTTTAATGAAATTCAATCAAAGTCATAGTTCAACGTTATCAAAAAATAATTAATTAATATTGAGTTGATGAATCTTAATAAATTACGTTATTAGTTAAAGAAACGATGATTTGTTTCTTTCAATTTTTACGTACTGTATGATTTTGTCATAATGGTAATTGTATTAATGGCGAGATATTTTCGTCAAATTACCACTATACATATATAGACGTTATCAAAAAATAATTAATTAATATTGAGTTGATGAATCTTAATAAATTACGTTATTAGTTAAAGAAATGGTGATTTGTTTCTTTCAATTTTTACGTACTGTATGATTTTATCATAATGGTAATTGTATTAATGGCGAGGTATTTTCGTCAAATTACCACTATACATATATAGACGTTATCAAAAAATAATTAATTAATATTGGGTTGATGAATCTTAATAAATTACGTTATTAGTTAAAGAAACGATGATTTGTTTCTTTCAATTTTTACGTACTGTATGATTTTATCATAATGGTAATTGTATTAATGGCGAGATATTTTCGTCAAATTACCACTATACATATATATAGACGTTATCAAATAATAATTAATTAATATTGAGTTGATGAATCTTAATAAATTACGTTATTAGTTAAAGAAACGATGATTTGTTTCTTTCAATTTTTACGTACTGTATGATTTTATCATAATGGTAATTGTATTAATGGCGAGATATTTTCGTCAAATTACCACTATACATACATATATAGAGGTAGTAGGAACGCGTCAAGGGAATTAGGGACGTACCTTCATCGGATTATCCGGGGATTTTCATGTTCCATTCCCTATATATATATATACATATTTTACGAGAAATCGTTCGACTCGATCCTCTCGATCACTTGGGATTACGCTCCATGATTCGTAATGGGCGGGATGGCCGGTTGTGTTTCATGGACGAACGAGG